>ML782688.1:445732-547046 GCA_009831015.1 Picea engelmannii | reverse complement strand
TGCTAGGTTTTCTTCCCCTAGAGGGTTTCCCAGGATAAATGTTGTGTCTCTTGTGAATGTGTATTTCTCAGTGATCTTGTTCTTATTATGCTCTTATCTATTGAAATGAAAAGAACTATAATAATGGCATAAACATTAACAATATGAGGCAACCAAATGAGAAAACACATATTGTAGAGTTGTCACTCCTATTCCAAAACAAATTGAAATAAAAAAAAAGTGTGTGTTCTAGAGTGAACATTTGTTCTAAAGCATGTGTGTGTGTTCTAGAGAACCCGTGCATTCATAGAAAGAACGTGTGTTTTTTTGACTAAGCATTCACAAAGTAGGTCTAACATGAATGTGCCAAAGCAAACTTGTAGGCATATAAGGCCATCAAAAACATGTTGACCCACCACAAAGGACCTTTGAAGGGTATCCTTGGTCTTCTGATGGGGATAGTCAACATGATGAGTTTTTGAACATTGAGTATGAGTCTCTCCAACATGGATATGTCCAAAGGAATAAACCTAAGATTTATACCCTAAAGGAATATTATAGGCTTTTAGGGCCAAGAAAAACACTTTGAACAACCAGAAATGACCTATCGAGGGCATCCTTTGCCTCTAACTAGGTGTATAGGTACCACTAGATTTTTTTAACACTGAATATGGGTTTTGGGGCCCTAGACATGGTTAGGGGAGGAAAAATAAATGTTAGGACATAAAGGAATCTTTGATATATCTAGGGATAAGAAGGATACATCGAAAAACCACTCATCGCATCCTCATAGTATCATTGGCCTATTATTGTTGATGTCAATGACACTAGATGGTTTTGAGATGAAGGTATGTGTCCCAAGGCCTTGGAAATTATCTATCTCTTCTCACCTCCTCCCATTTTCCACCTCTCTCCCCACCCCCTCATACCCACCTATGCTCATCACACCTATATCCCACTTTCATGCACACCTCTCTGGATATCACCTATATCCCGCTCTTGTCTCTATAATCTCTTGGTGTAACCTATATCTCTTTCCTACCCATACAAACTTTGCCTCTTATCACATACTCCCCCTTTACCTCTCTTTCACTACCCTCTCATGCCCACCTCCCCTTGTCTCACCTATCTCCCTCTCTTCTAATCCCTACCCCTTTTTCACCCATACCCATACACTATCCCTATCTTATAATCTCCTCTCCCAACCCATTTGGCCCTTTTGTCCCCTCTACCCCTCATATCCACCTTCCCCTATCCCACCACATCTCCACTTCCCCTCTACCCCACCTTTTCCTTGTCTCCTCCTCTCTACTTTCCCCTTAATCCTACCCCATGCTCCTCCTTGGATCCTTCCTCTTATCCTTCAAGCCCACCACTCCCCCTCCCCTTCCCATCTAACATTCACCTTTTCTCACCTCCTCCTCCTTTTCCCTTCTCACACCACCCCATCATGCCCATATCTATTGGTCTCACCTATATCCTTATCCTCCCCCCCTTTTCCATTTTCCTCCCATTCCCATCCACATTCCCTTTCTTATCACCTCCTCTCCTAACCCTTTGATAGATTTTCTCTTCTTTCCTTCATGCCCACCACTCCCCTTCCCTTTCCTATCGACCCTTTTCCTCTTCTCACCTCCCTATCCCACCACACCCCCCCTTCCCCTATAATATTCTCTCACATCCTCTCCTCCTCCCTGTCCATCTTGATACCATGGATCATTTTAAGGATGGAAATTTATATTAAAATGTAGAAACATGGGCTAATCTTACTAGTCCTTAATATGCAAAATGTGAAATGTTTGGAAATAATTTTGTAAAAATATTTAAATTTCTAAGGATTTTATATAGTCTCTATAAAATTTTGGTGATTTTAGAGGTAAAATAATTTTATTCTATGGAATTTGGGCGAATCATTTTTAGGGAAAATGAAAATTGGTGAATCGTTTTTTGGGAAAACCATGGAAAGTTATCCCACTGGTGAAATTTATCCCCTAAAATATTTTATGTTTGATACCCCACCCTGTTACCTTCTCCCCCCTTTCCTTTATCCATCCTTCATGTCCTGCTCCTTTTCCCCTCTCATCCCACCCCCTCATGCATGCCTCCCATGGTCTCACCTACCTCCCTCTCTTCTTTGACTCTCCCTCACCTCTTATCCTCCCCTGCCTTTATCTTACCTCACCTCCTCCTTGATCCTTCCTCCTTTCCTTCATTCCCACCACTCCACCTTCCTTATACATCCACCCTTAACCACTTCTTATGTCCACACCCTTTTCCTGTCTTTCCCCACCCCATAATTCATAAAATTAACCCTTCCCCTACAACCCATTGAACCCTTAACCCCATATACCCATATTTGTTTTCCTCTTCTCAAACACTAGCCTCATCTACACTTGGGCCTCTACCTCTACTCAATTATTATCCTCCATTATGCCTAGGCATATAGAGTCATGAAAAATTCCTTGAAGCACCATTCATTACCTATGCAGGGTTTCCTTGACCTTTGAGAAGGATATTAGTTCCCTTATAGGTTTTTGATCATTGAGTATGGCTCTCAAGGCCTTGATCTAGTTAATTTGGGACACCTAAGACTTAGTTTAAGTAACCTTCTATCCCCAACCCCATCCATTCTTTGGACATTATGTTTTCCTACCTTACCATCTACCCATGGGCCACAAATGCCCTCTTACATTAGGCCCTTTCTTCTATCAAAACCACATGTCAGGGCCATAGCACCCCCTTGGGACCTCATCACCTCTACCCCTAGACCCTCTTCCCTAGGGTTGTATTCCTTCCCAATTCTCTTTTCCCTAGGGCCCTCTTATTTCCCCTAGGAACCCACACACTTTATCCCCTAGCCCCTCATCTATAACCCTAGACCAAACCACAACCATTGGCCCCAAATTTCCTAAACCCTATCCATGTAGCCTTGGATCCTCCACCGATGGATTCCAAATCCTCTTTGCCTCTTCCACATAGTCCTTGTAATAGGTATGTATTTTAATATTCTTATAAATGTCAAGAAAAAATATATTAAATATGGGTGAGTGCATGAAAATGGTGGACGATAAAGTGGCAACCGGGTTAGAAAGAACATGCACCCGCGGGAATGTATGAACGTTTCTAAAAATGTGCTTGTGTTCTCAATGTGAGAGGTTCGAAAAACCTTTAACCTCCACTCAACATGACACATAGTCATGTTCCTAGGAACATGTGCACATTCTTAAGAATGAGTGTGAATTCTTAAGTATGTGTGAGCATTCCTAGGAATGTGCACACATTTTTGTTGTGCCAATTTTTAAGGGACTGCGATGTGTCAATTTGGAACATACCACACCTCACGTTTTCAAATTCATTGAGAATATTGAAGGGAAGAGGTCTGCAAGGCAAACAATAGGTATGCAATCCAATAAAGAAATTAAGATTTCCTGCGAGTAAGTAAATAAAGAAAGCTACAACCATTTTGATTTCCAAGAAATCGTTAACTAATATTATGTTTTTATATGGGTGATTGTTGCACCATAGAATTTCCAACGTAGCTATTGTTTCAATTTACTCACTTCCATAGAATAATGGCTACAATTGAGTTAAATATTTTATGTATTTTCCACAACTTGGAAATTTAATTTCTAGAGAGGGAGAAGGTTTCTCACCTTCCTTTGTAGAGCCAAGGATTTTCAAATTCTAACAAAGTTTATAAAATCAAAGTTTGGAAAACTTTATTGACCCCCTTAGACTTGGTTATGAAGTTTGAAAATTTGCATGAAGGGTGAGTGGAGATACTCTCTCCCACCCCAAGACACACTCAACCATCTACATGGATCCATAGGAAACACTCAGCCCTTGTGAGAGATAGAAATTCTAAAATGAATTATACGTTTTAAAATCTATAATTTGAGTGAAGCAAGTATGAAATACTTGAGGATTTATTTATTTTTTATTGTGAAGAATTTGATGAATTTGGATTGATTAAAATACAACAATGAAGGAAAATAGTAATAGATAAAGGCTATCTCCTAGTATGCATAAAACTAGAAGTATATTTTACTTTGATCAAAATTGTATTAAGAATTTCCCTTCAAGTGGAGAATACCTTTATATCAAATAACTATTTTTTACATATGGACAATATATACCTCTTTATGATCATCCTAAAAAAATGTTTCACATAGCACAAAATATTATTGCATAAAATGTTATGTATATTAAGAAAAACAACTTATGCTTCCTTGTGTAATGGGAAATATTAATGTTTGAACCCAACTATACAATAACTACCCTCCTATTGTTTGAAAATGTGGTTGAGAATTGATAACTTGGATGAATAATAAAGGTCTGGATACACCAACACATACTTCTGGATACTTTGGTAAGACATTTATAAATAGTTTACCAACTTAACCCATTCACAATCCAAACCACCAATGATCATTGAATCATTAAGGTAGTCCAAGTCATAAAGGAATCCAACTCTCATCATCAGGGGTCTAACATATTACATTTAGTGTGCAACATCCTAGGTACAAACATCAAAACATCCTTAATGGGACCATCTAGTAAAGTTTAGTAGTGAAGGAAATATAATTGCATTTCAACGTATTGTAAATTATGAATGCATGTTACAATTACTTAAGATTCTTCACAATGATTCTATTTGTAGGTTGTTTCCACTCACTTGTGGAATTGTTCTAAGATCCTAACACCATATCAGAGACATTCTAGGTAGGTATTTATGATTATTTACTGTTTTTTTAATTTCTTAAACTATTTATTTTCATGTTTTTTGTAATTTTCTATTTTAATTAAAAACACTGACCTAATTTATATGAATTGTCTTATTAAATTGCAGAAAAATAATTAAGATGAAACCCATAGACAATCAAAAACCCACACAAGGATATGAAGGCATAGAAAATTCCAACCCACCACAACCACCAAACATAAACACACAAATTGATGAGGGGTTGACCACTTTGAGATAACTTGTCCATGAATTAATGGGTACAAGACAGCGTAGTTGAGAGTCATTGGCTACTTCATTGGACACCATTTTATCGTCCATTATAAGTTTCCAAGGTCAATTAACTAGTATTTCTTAATACAGGGATAGGATGTTCGAGTATTATAGGACTGGATTCGATAAAAACCAAGTTAGGGACTTGAATGTTTCAAAAGAACATTTGATGTCTCTATTTATTGATCCTAGATCTAGAGTACAACCACTTGTCAACAAGAAAAGTATTTGTATGGACTAGTGCATCCCCCCACAATTTCTTAATAATTGGATGTATAGATGGTTCATGGTATTTAATAAACTTACTTGTAATAACAAGGAGGTGACTTTATATTTCTTGAGGAAACTATGGGAGAAATTTATTTTGGGTCACTATGTGAACTAATTTGACATTGGTGACTTCTAGGGTGTCAATCAAGGGTATGCATAGGACATAGAGCATGATAGGAATGACCCTATGCTAGTTCCTCATCCTTATAGGAGAAGGAATAACGCCCTTCCAAACATCCTCCCATTATAGATGGAATTTAATAGACACATGTATCTTTATCAATGTTGACTCAGAATCTATTGTAGCATGGGAGTTTTTTTTCACTGTATTGACATAAGGTGCTGGTTGGTTATGTTTCCATAAGGGTCGAACCTTCAACCCTTATATCATATTTAAATGAGGAGAGGGAACATGGATAGAGTAGTTGTTCATGTGAGGATCATAGATGCTCAAGTTGTGCACAAAATTGTTATGGATCGATGCAGGCCATTGGACATTAGAAATTCATGGAGGTTAGTATATTAACCATATTTATGTTCTTCATCATTAAATATTTATATAGTAATATGTTTATTTATTTTTATATATTATTGTATGACGTTTTTCAATTGATATGCCTATATATCATACCCTCTACATCGATGGATGCATCAATGTCTGTCTGCACCACTGATGTAGTAATAGAGGCATCATGTTCATTCAGTGTACCACATACATAGGTATGTGTCACATTTGATCAATTCACCATAGTGATTTATTTATTTTCTATCATCCTTAAATATAATTCTCTTGTGTTTCTACAAGTTGCAGTACCACACGGCGACGAGCAATGTCCACCAAGGATGGACAAGCCACCACCTTCACATGTATCATGTTTTGAGTTAAATCTTGTTTAAATATAAAATTTGTTGGATTTATGTTGTTGAATTTTAAAATTTCATATTAATAAAAATATTATTAATATGTATGTAGGTTGTTGATCTTTTCTCCAATTACAAGACTAGTCTAGTTCTTGGGTACCCTGCCATGACTTTTGGGTTACCTGTTTTTAGGCCAAGGGTTATACCATCCCTTGTAAAACATGTGGGGTTTCATCACCACTCAACTCCACCATATTTCATACTCCATGCATCCTTAGTGGTTGCAACCGCAAACGACCCACCTCCACCACCTCTTCGATTGCATCCATCCATAGTGGATGCACCTTTATGGCACCCACCCCACCACCATTTCCATCTATGCCATCCATTGAGGCTGTCATAGTATATGTTTCTTCATATTAGATCATACAATCAAGTGCTCCACCTACCAATGAATCTCCATCACTTCCTGAGTTATTCATGGTGAGATAATGTGTTGATGATCATTTTTATGTATAACAAATGGAATTGTTTTAATTCATATTTTTTTTAATTTCATTATTTGATCCTTGTAACTAATGTAGGGAGAAATCATTTATAGATTAGGGTTGTGGAAGAGGGTTAAACCATTGTGATTATCAATATCATCTATGGTGAGTTGTCTTATGTTGAATGATAAAGTATCATTTTGTAAGTATATTAATTCATTGTCGAAAAAATATTATAAGAATGTTGTTTTTTAGTTGATTCTATGAAGCAACGAACCATGCATAAGTGAAAAAACACTCGAGTTGATTCTTTGAGTAAGATAAGAAGGATTGATTTATGGGATGCTCCCTGGGTGGTGAGGGTGGTAGTGGTCAATGAGTGGCCAAAGACTTTCATTTTGTATCCAGACCACAATCTGGAATTTTTTTATGTTAGGGAACTTGTTTTCGTTTTGTATATTGGGAACAATGTGTCATTTTGTAAAAAAATGTTTATTTTAGACACTGTTGAATACACACACACACATTTCATGGAATATTTTTATGAATTTCATTGTTTATTTATTTTATGTTGATTCATGTATGAATTTCAAAGTGTTTTTGTTTCTGCTCTTTTCTATTATATATGAAATTGCAAGAAGTAAATCTAATGTAAATGGACTTAAAGAAATCTATTATCAAAATCTAACTCTCAAAAACAGTAAATAGAAACAACTTTGTAACTCTATTCCTTTAAGAACTAATTCCACAGAAAAATACCACTACAAGGATAATCCTAAGGAAACATAGATTCACACTATTTTATAAAGGGAGAAACTTACATGAACATCACAAGAAATTTTCCATTTCATTTGTAGTTTTCTACAAAAGTAATTCTACAACAATTAATGCATTAAATGACAACATACCTATTACAAAAAATAAGAAAAGCAAATTAATAAAGCACATATAACTATTCACTGAAAATAAGAAAGTAAGTAATTTACTCAATCCCATAAGGTAACTTAACATAATGGAAATCCTTACTAGATGAGTAAGACAACAACCCAATAACAGATTAATCCATGAGTTGAAATCATTGCACACAAAAATATTCAACAAAATGTTCCTTAACTTCAAAAAGAGTTTATGAATTAGTATTTGAAGTAATTCTCAGTACAATTCATTCCCATTTGCATGTCTTTCCTTTCCTTGCCATGTATAGCTTTTCCTTTCCTTTCATTTTCATTTTTTTGCTTGACTTTCCATGTCACACTTTTCCTTCACATAACTTACCTTTCCTTTCCATGTCTTTCGTTGCCTTTCCTTGACTTGACATGTCATACCTTGCCCTACCTTTCCATGCCTTGCATTTCCTAGTCATGCCTTGACTTGCCATGCATTTCCATGTCTATACTTTCCTTGCCTTTCCTTGCCTTAACATGACCTTCCTTGCCTTTCCTTGCCTACCATTGCATTTCCTTCACATGTCTTGCCCTGCCATTCCTTTCCTTTCCTTGGCTGGCCATGGCATGCCTTGTATTGACTTTCCTTGCCTTTCCATGTCTAGATTTAACTTTCCTTTCATTTCGTTACCTTTCCTTGACTTTCCATGCCATGATTTCCATTTGCATTCCTTTCCTTTCCTTGACAAGTCTTTAATTACCTTGTCTTGCCTTTCCTTTCCTTTCCTTTCCTTGACTTTCCATTCCATGCATTCCCTTGCCATGTCATGCCTTTAATTGACTTACCTTTCATTTCCTTTCCATTCCATGCCTTGAATTTCCTTACCATGCCTTTACTTTACATCCATTTCCATTTCTAGCCTTTCCTTCCCTTACATTTCCTTTCCTTGCCTTGAATTTCCATGTTATGCCCTACCTTTCCTCACCTTTCCTTCCATTTCCTTGTCATTCCTTGTCTTGTCATGAATTTCCTTTCCTTTCCTTCCCTTGCCATGCCATGCCATTCCTTACCTTCCTTTTCCTTTCCCTGCCTTGCATTTCCTTGCCTCACCTTGAATTTCTATGCCATGTTTTTTCTTGTTGTGCCTTCTATTTCCTTACAATACCTTTTATTTCATTTCATTTCCTTGCCTTTCCTCACATGCCTTCCCTTGCCTTTTATTTCCATCTATATCCTTTCCTTTACTTGCATTTCATTTCATTTCCTTGCCTTGACTTGTCATGCCATTCTTTTCCTTGCCATGTCATTCCATGTTAATCCTTTCCTTTCCATTCCAAGTCGTTTCATGCCTTGCATTGCCTTTCCTTGCATCACCTTGCCTTTCATTACCTTGCATTGTGTTTCCATGTATTTCCTTCTGATGCCTTGCCTTGCATTTCCTTTCCTTTCCTTGAATTTCCACACCATGCCTTATCTTGCCTTTCCTTTCCTTGACTTTCCTTTCCATGCTATGCCATATGTTTCCTTCCCTTTATTTCATTTTCCATGTCTATCCTTGACCTTCCTTACATTCCCTTTCTTTACCTTGAATTTCCATGCCATTCTTTGACTTTCCATGCCTTTCCTTTCCTTTCCATACCTTTCCTTTCATTTCCTTTCCTTTCCATGTACATCCTTTCCTTACCTTGTATTTCCTTTCCTTGCATTCACTTTCCATGCCTTGCATTTCCTTACCTTGCATTTCCTTTTGATGTCATGCCTTTCCTTTCCATGTCTTTCCATGTCTAGACTTTCCTTTCCTTGCATTTCCTTTCCTTTCCTTGGCTTGTCATGCCATGCGTTACATTTCCTTCATAAAGATGGTAGAACTCTTATGTCACAAGATAGAAGGTTATAGGTTTGATTTATAATGTAAAATTTAGCAATTGTATAATTAAAGTTTTTGATTTTCAAATTTCAATTTTTATTTACTTTATATTCACTATCATAGGTTAATTTATTAGAATCGATAACTTAGTAAAATATCGACAACCATTTTTATCTGGATCCTTTTTCTTTGTGTTATTCATTTCTTAAAACAAGTAAGATAAAACATGACAATGGAGTGTGGGGAAATTGTTCTATGGATATATCCAAGAACATTTTCGCAATTATTTAATGGAAAAAAGAGGAAAAGGCCATGTCTTTCCTTTCCATACCTAGACCTATACCTTTCCTTTCCATGTCTTTCCTTGCCATCTTTATCCCTGAATTTCCTTTCCATGCCTTGAATTACCATTCCTTTCTTTTCCATACCTAAACCTAAACCTATACCTAGACCTTTCCTTGCAATGTCTTTCCTTGCCTCATCATGCCATCTATATCCTTTCCTATCCTTCTCATGTCTTTCCCTGCCTCTCCCCTCCTTTCCATGCCATTCCTTTCCTTGCCATGCCTTGCCATGTCTATCCTTTCCTTTCCTTGCATTTCCTGGACTTTCCTTGACTTTCCATGCCATGCATTTCCTTTCCATGAATCACCTTGCCTTTCCATGCCTTGTAGTTTCTTACCATGTATTTCCTTTCCATGCCTTGCTATGTCTATCCTTTCCTTTCCTTTACTTTCATTGAATTGACATGTAATTCATTTCCGTGCCATGACTTTCATTGCCTTTCCATGCCTTTCCATGTCTAGCCTATCCTTGCCTTGCCTTACCTTTCCTTTCTTTGAATTTCCATGACTTGCCTTGACTTTCCTTACATGTCCTTTCCATGCCTTATCTTTTTGTTCCTCACTTTTCCTTACCTTGTCATGTGATTCCCTTCCATGCCATTACTTGACTTTCCATGCCTTTCCTTTCCTTTCCATGTCTTTCATTTCCTTTCCATGCATTTCCTTTCCATGTATTTTCATGTCTAGCCTTATCTTGCCTTGCATTGCCCTGCCTTTCCTTAACTTGACATGCCATGCCTTACCTTTCCATTCCTTTCCTTTACTTACCATGTTTATCCTTGCATATCATTTTCATGACTTTCCTTTCCTTTCCATGCCTTTCATTTCCTTTCATTTCCATGTCTAGACTTTCCTTTCCTTTCATTTCATTTGGTTTTCTTGAAATTCCATGACATGCATCTCCTTGCCTTGCATTGTATTTCCTTTGCATGCCTTTTTCTTTTTGTGCCTTTACTTTCCACGCCATGCCTTATATTTCCATTCATAGTGTTTCCTTGCCATGCCTTTCATTGATTTTCCATGCCTTTCCTTGCCATGACTTGTCATGTCTAGCCTTTCCTTGTCTTGCATTTCATTTCCTTGCCTAGACTTGACATGTCATGCCTTGCCTTTCCTTTCCATGTCTATCCTTGCCTAGACTTTCCATACCTTTCCTTTCCTTTCGATTCCTTTAATTTCCTTTCCTAGCCTTTCCATACCTAGACCTAGACATGTCTTTGTAATTCCCTTGCTTGTCTTTCCATACCTAGACCTACAACTAGAGCTAGAACTTGCCTTTCCATGCATTTATTTTCCTTTCCTTGCCATGTCTTTCCTTTCCTAGGTTTTCCATGTATTTCCCTTCCTTTCATTTTCATGCCATGATTTTCCTATTCATGCCTTTCCTTTCCTTTCCATGTTTCACATTGCATTGCATTGCCTTGCCTTGCCATGCATTTTCTTGTCATGCCTTCCCTTGCCTTGCCTTGTCTCACATTGCCTTTCCTTTCATTGTCTTGACATGTCTTTTATTGATATTCCTTTCCTTTCCTTTCCATGGAATTCCATTCCATACCTTTCCTTTCCTTGCCCTTCATTTCCTTTCCTTCCCTTGCATTTACATGACTCGCCTTTCCTTTCCTCGCCTTTCCTTGTGTGGCCTTCCCTTTCCTTGTGTTTCATTGTCTAGGTCCAAGTATAGGTCTAAGTCTAGGTCTAGGTCTAGGAAAGTTCTAGTTCTAGGTATAGTTATAGGTATATGTATAGATCATGGATGCCTAGACTTAGACCTAGACCTAGACTTTGACCTTTTCTTTCCATGTAAGTCCTTTCTCTGAATATCCCTAAATGACTTGAGGAAGTGAGTCACAACTCACTATGAAACTTTAATCGGGGCTCAGATGGATGAACCATCAATTTTGTTGGACTTGAGGCATCGGGTTACAGCTAGTGGGACTCCTTTGATATCATTATACTACATGAAAAAGTGTTTGTTCGAGGATATTTGGAATTAGGGTTTCACTTAGTGAGGAATAGTGCAATTTTTTAACATGTGGTTGATTTTGAAGAAAATTGTGGCGGGAGATTGTGGGTAATATAGTTTCATGGGCCTTGGCCAAAAAACCATGTTGGTGATTACAGAACTCAACTAAGTCACTCAGTTTGGACATTATGTCCCCAAACCAAATTTCCAACATGTCCCTGAATGGCTTGAGGAGGCAAGTTGAAACTCATGATAAATGTAGAATCATGACTTGAATGGATGAATCAATGGTTTCATTGGACTTAGGTAAATAGGTTAGAGCTAGGGGAACCCCTCAACAATCATTTGATTTCTTGGAAAAGAGTTTGTCGGAGGATCTTCGAAACTAGGCTTTTTCTTAGTGAGGCACAATGCAATTTCTAAACAAGTGATCACTTTTGAAGAACACATTGTCAAGTGATTATGGGTAGCATGGTATTTGGAAAAAAATTAGTTATTCATAGTCAATACTCATTACCTAAGAAATCAATAAATTAGGTGAATCATCTCAAATTCATTGTGAAAGTACCTTGAATCATCCACAACTGATTTCTCCAACATCACCTAATAATCACCTCATTAAATGTACATGCCCAGTGATGTATAAATCTCATTAATGAGGCTCACCCACCTAATATGAAGAATACAGATGTCCTAAACTATATGGTAATGCCAAGAATCAGTGATGATGTTTATTTCACATCAGTCAACATGGAGATCCCATGAGGAGGGTGGCCATGGGGCCATGTGGCATGGTGTTATGGTCTTTGGGAAAAAAAAGGGTGACATGGTCTAAGTGGCACGTGTCAAGCCAAGAGATAGTGTTGGGTAGGTCCATGTATATAACATGTAGGTAGTGGAATTAAGAGAATGGTGGGTTCACGAAGATGGGAAGGTGAGATGAATGAGTCAGTGAGTGTGTGAGTTCACCAACCTATGAACCTGAGAGGATAAAAAAATAATATAAGTGTTGAGACTTTTCAGACGGGATTATGAAGGGGTGGTACAAAATTGTACCTCCCCAACATAGTGTTGGGTATGAGTTATATATTTGAATGAGTAGTAGTGTCTGCATTGCATCGAATGCAAAGGGGGGTTTGAGGGGGTGCAGGTGCAACGGCCCCAAGAATTTTTTTTCCTCAAGAAACGTGTCACATTTTTGGGCAATTTTTTGGCACATGGTTTTTGCTGATGGTTTTATATTTCTAGTTAAGGAATTAGGGTTGTTGACTAATCCAGGTCATTGGGTTAGGGTTTTGGATGTCGTTGGATCCTATATGTATATTGCATTTTAAACAATGTAACACTATAAATAAATATATAATATGTTGGTTTTCCCAGTTTGGGTTTCCAGGGGAAAAATATCTGTGTAATGTTTCTATTTTCCATTGTATCATTTTTGTTCTTTTACTGAAAATTTGTTTGCAGTAAATATTGTATAAGATTAAAATGTACATTTGGTATTAGAGCTTTGTTGGTTTCAGGGGGATGCCTTTGTGGTCAAGGGTTTGGCTCGGGACTATGATAAGACTTGTTACAGTGGGAGAACTGTGGTATTGATTTTTCAGGTGAAGAAATGTAAAGCAATTCGAAGATGGAGATTGAGAATTTTAATGGGAAAATGTTTGAGCTGTGGAAGCTCAAGATGGAAGATTTGTTGGTGGAAAGAGATAAGTGGATATTGGTAGATCTAGGTACTGCACCTATAAGAACTTCAACAGATGAATGGAAAATTTTGGATCAGAAGGAAAAGAGCACAATTAGACCGTGTCTCTTAGATTCAATATTATTGAATGTGTCACAGGAAGCTACAACCAAGGATTTATGGGATAAGTTAGGGAAGTTGTATCAGTCTAAGTCCCTAGTAAATAAAATATTCCTGAGAAAGAAGCTGTATAACCTAAGGATGAGAGATGGAGACTCAGTGGTAGAGCATTTGAATGCCTTCAATACTGTGGTAAGTCAGTTAGTATCTATTGAGATTAAAATTTCATATGAAGATAAATGTATCAGTTTATTGTGTTCTTTACTAGACTCATGGGATAGTCTGGTTGTGGGCATAGGTATTAATACAACTTCCTTGAAGTTTGATGAAGTGGTCTCATCCTTGTTGTCAGAGGATATGAGATGGAAGAATATGGAAGGATAGAGCACAGATGCATTATTTGCAAGAGGATGTTCCCAGGAAAGAAATAGATCTAATTTCTCAAGTGGGAGATATAAGTCTAAGGGTAGATATAAAACTCCCAAAAAGTTTGTAAAGGTATGTTGGAGATATGGAAAAGAGGGGAACTACAAGAAGTAGTGTAGATACAAAGTTGAGAAAAAGAAAGGATCTGAAGAATCTCCTTCTACAGAAGAAAAGACCTCTAATGAAGAAGGAGGGGATCTGTACCTGGATTCTTCAAGAACACATGCAGATCATGAGGAATAGTTGGTTGAATCAGGTGCATCATTTCATATGATTCCCCATAGGGAGTGGTTCTGTGAATATGAAAGGTATTATGGAGGTAATGTTTTCATAGGTGATGACTCGACAACTAGAATCATAGGTTGAGGAAAATTCAAGTTGCGGGTCATAGATGGAAGGATTAGAACACTACCTGGTAGTTTTCACATCATAGGTTTGGCCAAAATTTTTATTTATGTAAGTAAAATGGATGATGCAAGGGTAAAAACAACATTTGAAAAGGAAACCGGTAGGATGGTTTGAGGAGCAATGGTGTTGTTGAAGGGAGATTGGTTTGGAAATCTATATAAGATGAAAGGAAGCACTATTAGTGATGGGTTTAATAGTTCCATTGTTCCTGATAT
This sequence comes from Picea engelmannii, assembly GCA_009831015.1. Lineage (NCBI taxonomy): Eukaryota > Viridiplantae > Streptophyta > Pinopsida > Pinales > Pinaceae > Picea > Picea engelmannii. Next base: position 532,522 of record ML782688.1, on the reverse strand, counting down.
TGAAGTTGAAGAAGAAAGAACTCCTACAGTATCCGGATAAAAGGTTATGCTATGGCATCAAATACTGGGGCATATCGGAGAGAAGGATCCTCAGCTACTACATGGTAAAGGTATGGTTGAAGCTATGTCTAACTGCTCTTTGGATTTTGATTTCCATGAACATTGTGTATATGGGAAGCAAAATCAGGTAAGATTCTTGTTTGGTGCAACGAGGGCAGAAGGAATTTTACATCTAGTTCATAGTGATGTTTTTGGACCTGTATCGGTCCCATCATTGGGAAAATCTATATACTCTGTCTCATTTATAGATGATTTCTTGAGGAATACTTGGATATATTTCCTTAGGAAGAAATATGAAGTCTTTGATAGGTTTAAAGAGTTTAAGGCTCTTCTTGAGAATCAAACAGAGAAAATAATTAAGGTGTTGAGGATAGATAATGGTGGAGAGTTCTACGAGAATGAATTTGAAGAATACTGTAAGAAGTGAAATACAGAAAGGAAGAATTATTCTCCATATACACCTCAACATAATGGAGTTGCAGAAAGGATGAACAAGACATTGATGGAAAAAGCAAGGTGCATTCTCAGTGGTGTTGGGTTAGGAGAAGAATTTTGGGCAGAGGTAGTGGGTACTGCATGTTACCTAGTCAATAGATCACCCTCATCAGTGTTGGATGACAAGACTCCACAAGAGATATGGAATGTTAAGAAACCTTCTCTCACACATATTAAGGTATTTGTTTGTGATGAATATGTTCATGTTCCAAAGGAAAACAAGAGTAAGCTAGATAAGAAGGCTAAAAAGTGTATCTTTATTGGATATAAAGATGGTCTCAAAGGTTATAATCTTTGGAACCCAAAAACTAAAAAGGTAGTGTATAGCCGAGATGTGGTATTTAGAGAAATGAAGGATGTTGTTAAATAGGAAGTCCTACAAAGTAAGGAAGAACCAAAAAAAATAGAGTTTGATTTAAATCATGATGAGTCAGACTTTGTTAGCGCTGCCATTTTTCTCTTCATTTAGAGTCAGTTTTAGTTGAGTTATGGCCCATGTGTCAAAGCATGTAAAGTTAGGTACATAAAAACAAAGGGTTCAAAATCAGTAGGTGGTCAGTTGGCCCTTGGATTTGGGAAGGGATGTCCGAGTCCAAACATGTGTAAATAAGTACGAGTTTGTTTCCAAAGAGTCAGGTCCTATCAAAAAGAGAGTTTATACGTGCCCCAAGTCTAGGAAATTTGTTAATGGAAGTCACATCAACAAGTGTAGTAACCATGATCAACTCATTATGAAGGTTGGAAGAATGAAAAATTGTGACGTTCATATCATGTATGTTCTACAGCCCTTATCAACTGTACTTTACACGTGCAGGTGTGCTATGGAAAATTTGTAGTCCATTCCGAAACATCCAGTTGCCATGAATTCAGTGTTTCTTGGCATGTTCCCTCCTCTCTCTAGCTCAGTTATAAATTTCATATGATCTGCACACATTCTATTCGAAAATCGGGGTTATGGATTTCTTGCAATCTTTTCTCGCAAGCCCAGGTTGATCGAATTCTTTGTCTTGGGCCTTTGCCAGATCCACTCTGTGAAATAAAAATATGGGTTGCACCATGGAAACCTCCCAAAACATAATAAAGGGTGCGTGAAGTGGTAGAAGTTCCAGGCCCAAGCCCCAAAGCGACTGGGATTCAATATCACTCACAGTAGGCACCCCTAAGGATCCAAAGGGAGTTTCACTGTTTCCCACGGAAGAAAGGATATCACACCGCTCTGAGCCTGGAGTGGAAGAAGATGTGTAGTAAGGAAAGACATTAAAATCCTTGTCTCCCCAACAATAAATACCCCAAAGAAGGGGCAGGCCAAGGAAGAAGAAGGAAGCTAGGGAAATCCAAGGCCCAAACGAGATGCATGCAAAATCAACTACCGAAGAATTACTTATGTGCATTATTTAGCTGGAGCCTATCGAAGGTACAAGACAAGGAAGAGGGAGAATAACAAGGAGGAAATATGCTGTGAGAACTAATTTTCGAGAGTCATATGAGTAGTTGAAGAAGGTGCTACTTGTTGTCGTTGAACTTTACCAGGAAAATAGGGAACTGAGACAATAGTTAGTAGAAAAGACCCTTGAAGTGTCAGCATCGCAAGGGACCAAAGGAAAAATGGCGTGGCTCAAAGTTATCTTAGAGAGGGACAGGATACAATCGTATAGCTACACGAAACACATACGTTTTCAGAAGAAAAGAATGCAGAGGATTTCAGATAAATTGAAGTGACCGAAGAGAAAGTTCGAGCAACACTTGCCAACACAAAAAAGAAGCATGATTAACTATGTTCATTCTCATATAATCAAATGAAGCACAATTGTTGATCTTTTTTGAAGGAGGCATCACCCTTAGACAGTTTTGTCATTTTGGTACCAGTCACAATAGTCGACAACCACTCACTATGCACGCACCCCATCATAGCAGCGAGCGACAAAAATCAAGGCTGTTACAATAGATGGCAGGAGTCTGTCAGAATACTTAATTGTTCAGATACCTTGTTGAAGGAAGTATTTGACACATTACTCTCCCCATGATGAGACCTTCCTGATAACCGAATCCCCTTGGTGGAACACAAATAGTCATGATGCGACCAGATGTAGTTGTTTTCTATTTTTGGAAAGGCATCATGTGAAGAGTCATTTAGCATAGAACAATCATTTTCCTAAGTTCTACGGATACTAGATAGAGAGAAGGGCAGCCCGAGTGGCGCCCTTGCCTATATATTTTATCTTTTCAATGTAAGCCAGGTTGGTTGGCAAACTAGTGTAGACAGTGTCTATTGAATGTAGTTTCAGCTCAATCGAAATTTAGTGCAAATGTCTTGAAGCTTTGATGAAAAGATTCTAATTGTAGTAGTTGGAGGTATTGTTTCCTTTCTTTCTGTACGTACTTCCTATATTCTTTATTCATATCTATTGTTGTGTAAATAGGAATGTATTTTCGAACCTGGGATTCACTACGTAGTGCCCTGGGATTTGCACCATTTAGACAAACTATTTTCCTCTAAATTAACTTTGAATTCATCCTCAGCGATACTTCAAGTTGCTTCATGTTTTTTATTCCACCACATACAATGATTTTTCACTGAAGACTGTTACTCTCTTAGCCTTTATCCTCTCAAGTTCATTAACCGAGTCATTTTTTTCTATCATTTTCTCGAACCGACTCCATAGCCCAAGGTATTACTCTCTTGCACCAATATAACCAGAACTTACTATTTCAAAAGTGTTAAATCTATCTGATAGCTTAGATACATATAGTGTTGTTACACGTCAAAATTACTCACTTCGATGATGTCTCATTATCATTGTCGCAAGTGACACACTTTTTTCACAAGTGTCGCAAGTGTCACAGAAATCACACCGTCGTCTCGCTTATGTTGCATCGTAGATGACATCATAATAACCCTTGAGATATCCTCTAAGACTGGTTAAAATAAGGAAATATGTCATTTTTCAAAGAGTACAAACTTTTACCTTGAGAATTACCTTCATAAAATCATTTTTGGAGATCGGCGCTCCCATGCCCACTTGCAGAGAACACTAGCGCTCCTTTCCCTCTTAGCAGGGTGCGTTGCAAAGATCTATGGCCCACTTTGAGGGAGCGTCGATATGTTGAAAAAATCAAGGGACAAATCCTCCTTATCTCTGAAGTTAGCTGAGAAATATATGAGTCAGTTTTTCTCGAATCCAAGTCCAAGGTTGGATCTAAAAGGAGTTCCAAAATTGATGGAGAAAGACCCTCAAATTATCCCAAGAATATCTAATATGGTTAGGCCTCTCAAAGACAATATAAGGAGGCACCCTCATGGTGAAAGGGAAGAGAATAATCAGTGAAAAGTATTATCGTTTTGATTGTGGATAATTCAAGCAAGGGGTTGGAAAAGGAGAGGTTGGTGAGGCTGCTACATCTGCATCTACACTTTGTAAATACCTTATTTTTTTCTCATTAATACATGTGCTTGGCATGTTTCCTTCAAGATTGTATTCATTTTCATGAGCTTGTATCTTTGGATGAGTCTAGTTTTAAACTAATCATGGTAGAATAGGAAGTATGTTGTGTATTTGTTATTTATTGGATTGCAGGACTCGTTGAAGGACTTGGAGATCAATTTCAAATTGGACTCGGTGAGGAAAAACTTATTAAAAGGTACTAATATCTTCTTCCTCTTCTCTATTGTTTATCTTAGCTATGTTTAAAGGAAAGTCGGTGTTAAAATTTGGCACTTTTTTTTCTTGGTCATAGGGGTGTAAGATCCAAGAGGGAATTCACCTATTCACAGGGGAAATTTCCCACAACAGAAATTGATGCACTGGGGACCAAAGATTTTATTTTTGGTTTCCTTCCTTGGTCTTGTTTTAGTCTTTTCTCACCTTTAGATCCTATTCACTGTGTTTTTCTGGTTTTTAGATGTGTTGTTGGTTTTGTATTCATCCTACACACACTTATCTTCAAAGTTTTCCTGAGTTGCTTGGTTTTTGGGTTAAAATTATTTATTCTCAGACACCAGTGCTCCCTTACCTTTACATACAGAGTTCTAGAACTCCTATGAAATACTTCACAAAGCGCTGCAATGATCTGATGCCTTTAACACCAGAGCGTCAATTTTCTTATCTTTTGAAAAAAAATTGGGACAGTTTTTGGGTGTAATTTTTTGTAAGTTTTAAACGTGTGAAGTAAATAAATGCATATAGATTCCTAATAAAATAAAAATTAATCAATGAATCATACACATAGTCAAAAGAGATTTATACCGGAAACCCTTAACCGAAAGAAAACATTTCAACACTTCATTGAATTAATTTCACCATTCACCATACAATATATATACAATGTTTTTACATATTTCGTAGATACCGAAACCCTAATCCCTTAATCCGAGATTAATTAATAAAACCGCTAAAAATAGAAAAATCCGCTAAAATAGCAAAAAACGCCCCAAAACAATTTGAGGCGATGCCCCGGAGCCGAACGCTGCGCGTAACCACCGGGGGGGGCATATCTAGCCCCCCCTAGGACCCCCCTAGGAAGCGCTTGATGCACATGACACAAAGAGAACTACTATAGGGATCATCAAACATAGTTGTCAAATCTGACACGCCCACACACACACATGCAAAGAATATAACACATACCCAACATTCTCCCACTTGTTGTTTTCTTTGCATCTAGGGATCCACATAATTATACAGTCAACAATCCAGGGAAAAAATTCCCATTTTTGCTCTACACTAGGAGAACTTTTATGTGCTCACAGATGTTTTCAATGAATCTACAACATTCTTCAAAGTGTCAACCTTTTCCAGCAACACCTTACTTTCTTCAACTATTTCTCTCAATAAGTGATATTGAACATCAATATGCTTTGTCTTCAAATGATAAGCTCGGTTCTTTTCCAGGAATATTTCACTCTCACTGTCACAACATAATATCACTACTTGTTGTACCAACCTAATAACTCAGCACAATCTCTGTAACCATACTACTTCCCTGCTTGCATGAGTGGTTTCCATGTATTCAACTTATGTAGTTGAGAGTGCCACTAAAACATGTCTTTTTCTCATCCAATTGATTTATCCTCCAAATAGATTAAACACATACCCACTTGTATATCTTCTACGATCCAAATCTCCAGCCTAGTCTGCATCAACAAAGCCATGTATGTCCACCACTCTATCCAATCTTGGTCTTCCTTGGTAGCCCAATCGATAATTGATGGTGCCACGCAAATACCTAAAGACCCTCTTTACTTTTGTTCAATGCTCCTTCCTTGGTTTTGACATCAAAATGCCAACTACACTGGAATAGAGAACATGGGACATGTCCTCTTCTTCTTCTTGTGTCTTGGGACACTGATCTACATATAACTCTACACCTATAGGAATAGGAACTTTGACCGGTTTAATTCCATGCATATTAAACCTCTGCAATATCGTCTCAACATAGTTTCTCTCATTCAACCATAGTTTCACGTTTGCAAAATCTATTTTAATCTCCATTCCCATAATGTAGTTAGCAGCACCGAGATCCTTCATGTCAAATTTGGAGGATAGATGTGATTTCACCTCCTTGCTAACATCCATGTTATTCCCTACCAGTTGTTGAGTATGTGTTATATTCTTTGCATGAGTAGCAGTGTTTGAGCTCCTACGCCGGGCACGCAGGGGGGTTAGAGAGGGGGTGAAGGGGGGCAGAGCTCCCCACGCGGGGTTGGGGGGCAACACCCCCGAATTTTTTTTTTCGGGCCGACATATTTCCGGGACCACATGATATTAGGTGGTTTTTTCGACACATGGTTTTTTGCCGATGGTTTTCTATTTCCAGTTAAGGAATTAGGGTTTTGGAGTAATCCAGGTCATTGGGTTAGGGTTTTGGATGCCGCTGGCTCTTATATGTATATTGTATTGTAAACAATGTAACACAATGTATGAATATAATATATGCTGGTTTTCCCGGTTTGGGTTTCCAGGTGAAAAATCTCTGTGTAATGTTTGTATTTTCCATTGTATCTTTTCTGTTCTTTTCTGAATATCAGTTTGTAGTAGATATTGTACAAGGTTAGAATTTACACTAGCAACATGTCATCAACATACAAAACTACATGAATGAAGTGATTACCAACCTGCTTGGAATATACACAGTGATCATGTCTGCCTCTCACAAATCCCAATCCAAGGATGTATGTGTCAAACTTTTGTTACCACATCCTAGGTGACTGCTTCAGACCATATAGTGACTTTTTTAGCTTACAGACCAACTCTTTCTTTCCCTTCACTACAAAGCCTTCTGGCTGCTTCATGTAGATTTCTTCTTCTAGATCCCCATGTAGGAATGATGTCTTCACATCAATATGTTCCACTACAAGATCAAAAGAAACAACAATAGATAAAATAAATATAATAGAAGTTAACTTAGAAACAGGAGAACAAATATCACCAAATTCAATTCCCTCTACCTTGGAATAACCTTTTGCTACTAACTAAGCTTTGTATTTCTCCACTTTTCCTTCTACATTAAACTTCTTCTTAAACAACCATTTGCTACCAACAAATTTTCTTCTAGCTAGAAGCTCAACTATATCCCATGCCTCATTCTTATCCATGGCATCCATTTCTTCAACCATGGCCTTCTTCTATAGTTTACTATCCTATGAATTCATTGCTTCCCTGAAAGTTCTGGGATCATAATCAGTAATAGATAAAGAAAAATTGGAACGGAAATAAGGTGGACTATACCTTTCTGGTTTCCTTCTTTCCCTCACTAATCTCCTCAATATTGGGGTATGAGGTTCTTCTTCTTCGGATTCATCTTCTTCAGATGATTCAGATTTTTCATCATCTAACTCCGACTCTATTTTCTCAGGTTCTTCTGGCCTTGGTAGGAATTCCTATTTGGAAACATCTTTTACTTCTCTGAAAACAACAACTCGACTGTAAACATTCTTGTTGGTTTCTGGGTTCCAAATCTTATAACCTTTCACACCATATTTATAACCAATAAAGATACACTTTTCATCCTTTTTATCCAGCTTACTCCTATTTTCCTTTGGAACATGTACATAAGCATCACAACCAAACACTCTAAGATGTTGAAGAGAGGGTTTCTTTCCATTCCATACCTCGTGTGTATTCTTATCATCCAACATTGATGAAGGTGATCGATTGACCATGTAACATGTTGTACCCACTACCTCTACCCATAATTATTTTCCTAACTTGGCACAGCTAAGCATGCTCCTCGATTTTTCCATCAATGTCTTGTTCATCCATTTTGCAACTCCATTCTATTGAGGTGTGTATGGAGTAGTCGTCTGCCTTGATATACCACACTTATTACAAAATTCTTTGAATTCATTTCCGCTGAATTCTCCACCATTATGTGTCCTCAATACCTTTATTTTCTTCTCTGTCTGAGTTTCTACCAGAGCCTTAAACTCTTTAAATTTATCAAATACCTCATATTTATTTCTAAGAAATTATATCCATGTGTTCCTTGAGAAATCATCTATGAATGAAACATAATACACAGATTTACCTAGGGATGGAATATGAACAGGTCCAAACACATCATTTTGTATTAACTCTAAGACCCCCTTTGCTCTTGTAGCACCCTATGGGAATCTTAATCGATTTTTCTTACCATATATGAAATGTTCACAGAAATCAAAATCTAGAGTGAAACTAGACATACCTTCAACCATACCTTTATCGTGTAGTGTTCGAAGGAACTTTTCTCCAATATGCCCCAGTCTTTGATGCCACATCATGGTCTTCTTTCCAGGGACAATATTGGTCGTGTCTTCTTTATTTGTCTACTCAGGAACAAAATAACTATTACACCCATTATTATAAGTTGTTCCCAACAACTTGTATAGATTTCCACACCAAACTCCCCTCATCAACACCATTTCTCCTCGTACCATCTTGAAAGTGCCCTTTCTAAATACAGTATCCACTCTTGCATCATCCAACTTTCTTACATATATTAGGCTCCTGGATAGTTTTGGAATGTGCAGAACCCCAGGGAGAGTTATAATCCTTCCATATTTTAGCAGCAACTTAACCCTTCCATGCCCCATGATTTTGGTTGTCGAGTCATCTCCTAAGAATACATCACCACCATTTTAATTTTCATATTCAGAGACCCACTCTCTGTGAGGAGTCATATGGTCTGATGCAACTGAGTTGATCAACCATACATCACAATCTGCATGTGTACCTGTAGATTCCAGGTAAACATCACCTCCTTATTTAGTGGAGGTTTTTTCCTTTGTGGAAGAGGTACTATAATATCCCTTTGGTTTATCAACCTTCTTAGACTTGAAATCTTTCTTATAATTCCCTATTTTACCACACTTCCAACATTTCCTCAAATGTTTTCTTGAAGACTTAGATCTACCTATAGATTTAGATATCCCCCCCCCGAAGACTTACCAAGATTCCTGTCTTGGGTACGGCCTCTTACAGATAAAGCATATGTCTTATGACCATACATGATTTTCTACCTCATCTCTTCAGATAGCAAGGATGCAACTGCATCCTCATACTTCAATGTAGTTTGAGTGGTACTACTAATTGCCACAACCAGATTATCCCAAGAGTCTGGCAAAGAACATAACAAAGTAATACACTTATCTTCTTTTGCAATCGTAATATTAAAAGAGACAAGTTGACTTACCAGATTATTAAAGGCATTTGGATGTTTTGTCATAGAATATCCATCTTCCATCCTAAGATGATAGAAATTATTTCGAAGAAACAAATTGTTTACCAGGTACTTTGATTGATACATATTCCCTAACTTATTCCATAGTTCCTTGGTTGTAGATTCTCTCGAGACATTCAAAAACACCGAATCTTCCAGGCAGAGTTGAATAGTACTCCTTTCTCTTATGTCCAACTTCTCCCAATCTTCCTTCGACAGACCAATAGGTGGTGTACTAGTAGTTTGTGTACCAATCGACTATGTGCCAGTAGCCTGCATACCAGTAGGATGTGTACCAGGATCCACAATGATCCATTGTTCTTTGTCTACAAGAAGGTCCTCCATATTGAGCTTCAATAGCTCAAATTTTTTACCATTGAACTTATTTATCTCGATTCTATAGGATCTCTCCATTCCTCTTTCTACATTCAAATCTCCACTGCAAAATCTCCTATTATACCCAGGTTTATCATAGACCCAAGATAAACTTGATCTATCAAGACCAAGCCAAACCCTCAACAAAAAAGGCATCCCTCTGAACCCAAAAATGAGATCTGATACCACATGTAAGTTTTAAACATGTGAATTAAAGAAATGCATATATATTATTAAGAAAAACAAAAATTAATCAATGGATCATACACATAGTACACAGAGATTTATACCGGAAACCCTTAACCGGGAGAAAACCTTTCAACTCTTCATTGTATTAATTTCACCATTCACCATACAATATATATACAATATTTTTAGGTATTCTATAGATACCAAAACCCTAATCCATTAATCTGGGATTAATTTAGAAAACAGCTAAAAATAGAAAAATCTGCTAAAATAGCAAAAAACGACCCAAAAAATATTTCAGGGTGTTCTGCATAACCAGGGGGGGCATACCTGACCCCCCCTAGGACCTACCTAGGAAGTGCCCAGTGCACATGACATAAACATAACTACTAGAGGGATCGTCAGACAGTTTTCAAATTAGACGCTCCCACACACACACATGTAAAGAATATAACACATACCACACATTTTTGGTTCTTTAACATGCTCAGAACTGTTGCTATCAATCTGTGTCTTCTGTAGATCCTGCAACCATTTGATTTCTAAATATGTTTTGATGTTTTTCTTGGTTTTTAAAACATATTGACATCATTCTTCCTTGTCTTGGAATCACTCTTCCTCTTTGGAGTCGTTTTGATACTTTCTCATTTGTCTGATTGCACAAAAGTTGTTACAAGGAGGTTCAAAGATCTGTGTATTGATCCATTTGATCTTTGAAGTTATCTTTCCAAGCAATTCTTCTTGTTTGAGTTTTTGTTTTCATTTTTGAAAATTTGGTTTTGTTTTTGCTTCTTATTTGATCGTATGAGAGTGTTCTTTTTGTTTATATGATGTTTACTTATGAATTGCTTACAACTTGCAAAGAATGAAATATGGTTGGCATAAGAAGCTTTGAATCAAGTTGATTATAATTCATATTTAAACAAAAATAATTTCACGATTTGGCTTCTGGATATTCTGAATAGTTTAGCATTGAATTGGATTCTTGATTGAGAAAAATTGTATGATGTTTCTACATTTTTGTGTTTGATAGTGAAAATAAAACTTATTCTCCTTCCCTTAAATAGAATTTCATTGAAAGTAAAGATTTCTTATCATTTTTCTTATGCATTTTTCATAATCAAGTCATAATATCATCAATTTCGCTCTCATTCACCTCTGAGTAAAGAACAACCACAAAAATCAACACTAATTAAAATTGATCTAGATTTTTTTTCTTTTTAGATCCTTCCACCAACATTACACTAGGATTATCACTTTGGATTACGCTATGAGTAAAACTCTCCAAATCGTTCAAAACAAACATTAGCATCTTGCGATAGGGAGAGAAAATCCAATTTTCATTTAATCTTTCTGGGATCACCCTCTCACACAGTGGTTACGCACGAGGTTGCGTTCAGAATAGCTACAGAGATTATCCCTCCATTGTTTGACTGTTTGTAGTATTCAGATCGTATATTGGGGGTTCTTCTTGAGGTTCAACTATATTCATTTGGTCTCAGTACTTCGTGTAGTCCAAATCCGTTTGGGGTCCTTTGGAGTTATATCGATCCACTTGTCCTTAGTTCTCTCGAAGGATTTTAGACTTGTTATCCTACACATATGTTCGGACTGGATTGTCGACTATACCCACCCAGGGGATGACTGCAATTTGGTGTCCTTAGTAGCCATAATCTTTAGGATATTTACAGAAGGTGACGGTGAAGGGAAGTATTCATTGTACCTGGAACATATGGTGGTCAAACTCACTTGAGCTCCTTGGATGGTAAATCCAAGATTACTGTGTGGAAGCTTGCAACAAGGCATAAGTCCGTTAAATAGGCTGCCATCGTAATGGTTCCGCCCACTCATATCCTAGCCCCTTCTTGATCGGAAGAAGTTTTGTTTGCTTGTTGTTATTCCTAGATTGTTTTAGCATGTGCTTTTCTCTTAATAATTCTTCAAAATTGAGCTTGTATATGATAAAGGTATTCGCTGATCACATAGGATGAAAGGGTTTCTTCTAGAAGAAGGATACCAACCCTTACCTACTAACTCACTAGAAGACAACTATCGTGGAGAGGTAGACAATCAGTCTAATGATGGGAGTGTTGCTACTACTCTGTTAGAGAATTCAGAAAAAGCTTTGGTTATGGTTGAAAATCCCACTCCTCACACTACACCTATGTCAAAAGTTTCTATTGACCCAATTTTTCTTCGATTGGACTCACTCGGTAACGTATTAGAAGAATAGGTCCCAGGTGTACCTAAGAGGCCAATTATCGAGACATATTTGGGATCCATGGAACTAATTTTTGGTGATGACTATAGGACTCCTATTCGTCCTACAACCACTGTAGATACACATCACACACCTACTTGTTCTATATGGAGGGCTCCATCAAGGCCTGATCTTTATGTGCATTTTGAATACATTTGACAAACTTTTAATCCTCATGACACTCTTGTTGTTGAGGCAAGACCATTCATTCAAAATATTTATCACCCCATCGAACACGTTATTAATCCTACTGTCACATCAACACAAGTCCATCTTAATACTGGATTCATCACCTCTACTCATACCCAAGGCACTTCAACTTCTATTCCTACCTTTACACATTTTCACTCTACAGCTCCTCACATTCTACAGAATCATGTTGGAACGAATTTTCACCAGAGAATGAAGACCTTTGCTGGATAGACACAATCGACTGCAGGACATATCCCGACTCGAGGGAAACCACCATATAATGGATCGATCCCTCCCATAGGACAACCATCCTATAGAGGGCCTACCCTTCTAGGGGGAAAACCACCTTTTCATGTTCCTTCCAGAGGACAACCTCCCTTTGCTCGTCAAACCCCGGTTATTAATCCACCTACGGTAGGGGGGAAACCTTACTTTGATGGAAACCCTGCACAATCCTGGGGAGTATATTTAGAAGGGACATTTACTCAAACCTATTCTAGGGGGAAATCATACCCTAACCCAGAAGGAGGATTCTCAAATCATGTTCCTTTTGGACTATCTTCTGCACAACCTTATCTGGGCATCGCAAATCCTACCTGGGGTCCTCAAGGACAACAATTGTATCCTCCCCAAGGGTCTAATGTTTATCCTCCACATGGGGCTTATGTGTATCCTCCTCAGGGAAAATATGTTTACCCTCCTCAAGGGAAAACTGTTTATCCCTCGTAACCAAATCAACCAACATATGCCCCTCAAAATCCACACGGTTTTCCCCCACTCATGAATATTCCTCAACCATCATCGAATCCTATTTATCTTGGCCAACAACAACTGTATGTAGGAGGACCTAAAGGATATAATTACTCATCTCAACCAGTTTATGGTCCTACTGGTCTCCCTATGCCACACCAGTATTACCCTCAGGTTAATCAACAATTACCCTTCCTTGCTACTCTGGATCTCCCAAACTTGTCTCGGTTGACCAACGATCCCATACAACACTCTCCTTTTTGGCCAGTGATTCCTGCTAAATTACCTTCCGAGATGCCAAAGTTTGACATTAAACCTGGAGAAGACCCAAATAACCATGTGATGACATTCCATTTATGGTGTTAATCAAACTCCTTAATGGATGATTCTATCCGTTTCCACGATACCTTGGGATTAATTAACATCAATGGTGATTTCCCTCACACTTGTTAATGGTGTACCTTATTGATTGGTAATCAAGTGGTTTTTACCATGCTTAACATCAATACATCTGTTCACATGGTTATATTCATGCCACATCGAGATTGGAAAGAAGATCCTAGGTTGAGTGTTCACTTTGATATCTACTTTATCGAGATTGCGAAGTAGTTTCTTTTGAGAATATTGATATATATGATGTCACATAGATCCACTTTGCATTGGTCCATGGTTATGTTTTGTCATCTCATAGATCCGCTCTGTAATTCTCGTGGCTACAATCAATTCATGTCATGAAGGTATAGATCCACATTGTATGTTTGGTGGCTATACCTTTTGAGTCAATATGATTATGGATCCGCAATGTATTTTATGGCGGCCATACCTTGAAATTATTTTATCACTCAAGCATAGGTATGCCTGCCTTGGGTTTGAAACATGTCACAACATTTGTCTGATAGTTGTTTGAAACTTATACTAGGTTCTTTGAGTCCATACCCTTTCTTCAAAAATTCTACAAAGTACTTTAGTCATCAATTTCCATGTTTCTACCTCACACTTTGGGAGGAAATCGTTTACACGTCAAAATTACTCACATTGATGATGTCTCATTGTCATTGTCACAAGTGTCGCAAGTGTCAAAATTTTGTCACAAGTGTCGCATAAATCATACTTTCATCTCACCTGTGTCGCATCACAGACAACATCATAAGAACACTTTAGATATCCTCTAAGATTAGTTAAAATAGGGAAATATGTCATTTGCCGAAGAGTACAAACTTCTACCTTGAGAAATTACCATCTCAAAAGTACTTTTAGAGATTGACGCTCCCCTGCCCACTCACAGAGAGCACTAGCACTCCTTTCCCTCTTAGAATGGAGCTTTGCAATACTCTGTGGACCACTTTTAGGGAGTGCCAAGTTGTTGAGAAAATAAAGGGACAAATCCCCCTTATCTCTGAAGTCAACTGAGAAATATCCGAGTCAGTTTGGCTCAAATCCAAGTCCAAGGCTGGATATAAGGGGAGTTCCACAATTGATGGAGAAATATCCTCAACTTATCCCAAGAATATATATTATGGTTAGGCCTATCAAATCCTATATAAGGAGGCACCCTCATGGTGAAATGGAAGAGAATAATCAGTGAAAAGTATTGTCATTTTGATTGTGGATCATTCAAGCAAGGGGTTGGACAAGGAGAGCTTGGTCAGGCTGCTACATCTAGATATACACTTTTTAAGAACCTTATTTTTTTCTCATTAATACATGTTCTTGGCCTTTCTTCAAGATTGTGTGCATTTGCATGAGCTTGTCTCTTTGGATGAATCTAGTTTTAAACTAATCATGGTAGAATAGGAAGTATGCCTTGTCTTTGTTATTTATTAGATTGCAGGACTCATTGAAGGACTTGGAGATCAAGTTCAACTTGGATGCGGTGAGGACAAAGTTCATAAAAGGTACTCATATATTATTCCTCTTCTCTATTTTTTATCTTATCTATGTTTAAAGGAAAGTTAGTGTTCAAAGCTAACACTTTTCTGTCTTGGTCATAGGGGTCTAAATCCAAGAGGGAATTCACCTGTCCGCAAGGGAATTTTCCTACAATAGAAATTGGCGACTCCACTGGGGAATGAAGCTTTCAGTTTTTGTTTGCTTCCTTGGTATTGTTTTAGTATTTTCTCACCTTTAGATCCTATTCATTGTGTTTTTATAGTTTTTAGATGTGTTGTTGGTTTTGAATTCATCCTACACACAGTGATCTTCAAAGTTTTCCTAAGTTGCTTGGTTTCTGGGTTAAAATTATTTATTCTCATACACCAGCACTCCCTTACCTTTACATCCAAAGTGCTAGCGCTCCCCTGCAGTGCTTTACAGAGCATTGCAACGCTCTGGTGCCTTTAACACCAAAGCGCTGATTTTTTGCTCTTTCGAAAATTTTTGGGGATACCTTTTTGGGTGTAATTTTTTGTTCTTTAACTTGCTCAGGACTGTTTCTATCAATATGTGTCTTCTATAGACCCTGAAACCATTTGATTTCCAAATATTTTTTGATTTTTTTCTTGAATTTTAAATATGTTGACATCATTCTTCCTTGTTTTGGAATCACTCTTCCTTTTTTAGATCTGGAGTCGTTTTGATACTTTATCATTGATATGATTGCATGAAATTTGTTACAAGGAGGTTCAAAGATCTGTGTATTGATCCATTTGATATTTTAAGTTATCTTTCCAATCAATTCTTCTCGTTTGAGTTTTGGTTTTCTTTTTGAAAATTTGGTTTTATTTTTTCTTCTTATTTGATTGTAATGAGAGTGTGTTTTTTGTTTATATGATGTTCTATTATGAATTTCTTACAACTTGCAAAGAATTAAATCTAGTTGGCATAAGAATCTTTGAATCAATTTGATTATAATTCATATTTAAACAAAAAGAATTTCACGATTTGGATTTTGGATATTCTGAATAGTTTAGCATTGAATTGAATTCTTGATTGAGAACAATTGCATGATGATTCTCAATTTTTGTGTTTGATAGTGAAAAGAAAACTTCTTCTCCTTCCTTTAAATATAAGTTCATTGAAATAAAATATTGCTTATCATTTTTCTTATGCATTTTTGGGAATCGATTCATAATATCACCAGCTTCACTCTCATTCACCTCTGAGTAAAGAACAACCACAAAAATCAACGCTAATTAAAATCGATCTAGAATTATTTTCTTTTTAGATCCCTCCACCAACATTAGACTAGGATTAATGCTTTGGATTGGGCTATGAGTACAACTTTCCAAATAATTCAAAACAAACATTATCATCATGCGATAGGGAGAGAAAATCCACTTTTCATTTAAGATTTTTGGGATCTCCATCTCACACAGGGGTTACGTACGAGGTCACATTTGGAAGAGCTATGGATATTATACCTCTGTAGTTTGACTATTCATAGTAGTCAGATAGTATATTGGGGGTTCTTATTGAGGTTCAATTTTCTTCATTTTGTATCGGTTCTTCATGAATTTTGAATCCATTCGAGGTCTTCTAGAGTTCTACCAGTCCACTTGTCTTCAGTTCTCTCAAAGGATTTAACACTTGTTATCCTTCCTATACATTCAGACAGGATTGTCTACTATACCCACCCAGGGGATGACTGCGAGTTGGTGTCCTTAGTAGCCATAATATTTAGGATATTTACACAAGGTGACAGTGAAGGGAAGTCTTCATTGTACCTGGAACAGATGGTGGTCAAAATCACTTGGGATCCTTGGAGGGTAAATCCAAGATTATTGTGTGGAAGCTTGCACCAAGGCATAAGTCCATTAAGCAGGTCACCATTGTAATTGTTCCTCCTACTCATATCCTAGTCCCTTCTTAACTTTATCACACGATGTTGGATTTCATCACCAACTAGTACGGTCATTAGAAGAAGTTTTGTTTGCTTGTTGGTATTCCTAGATTTGTTTAGCATGTGATGTTGTTTTAATAATTCTTAAAAATTGAGCCTGTAGACGATAAAGGTCTTCGTCGATCACATAGGATGCAAGGTATGCCTCCATAAGAAGCCTACTAACCATTACCTCCTAACTCACCAGAAAGAAACTACCATGGAAAGCTAGATAATCAATCTGACGTTGGGAGTGTTTCTACTCCTTTGTTAGAGAATTCGGAAAGATATTTGGTTACAGTTGAAAATCCCACTCTTCACACTACACCTGTGTCAAATTTTTTTATTAAACCACTTTTTCTTCAATTGGAATCGCTTGGTAACGTAATAGAAGACGAGGTTCCAAGTTTACTTGAGAGGACAATTGTTGAGACATATATGGGATCCACAAAACCATTTTTTGGTGATGACTATAGGACTCCTATTCATCCTACAACCGAAGTAGATACACATCACACACCTACTCGTTCTGTATGTATGACTGCATCAGGGAATGATATTTATGAGAATTTTGAATACATTCGAAAACCACTTAATCCTCATGACACTCTTGCTGCTGAGGTAGGACCATCCATTCAAACTATTTATCAGCCCATCGAACAGGTTATTAATCCTACTACCACATCAACACAAGTCCATATTAATATTAGAGTCATCGCCTATACTCATATCCAAGGCACTTCAACTACTACTCCTACCTTTACACATTTTCACTCTACATCTCCTCACATTCCATAGAATCATGGTGGAATGAATTTGCACCAAAGAATGCAGACCCTTGCGGGACAGACACAATCAATGGTGGGACATATCCCGACTGGGGGGAAACCTCCATCTAGTGGACCGATCTCTCTCAAAGGAAAACCATCCTATAGCAAGCCTACCCCTCCATGGGGACAACCATCTTTTCATGGTCCTTCCGGAGGGAAACCTCCCTTTACTGGTCAAACCCTGGTTTTTAATCCACCTATGGTAGGGGTAAACCTTCTTTTGTCGGAAACCCTTCACAATCTCAAGGAGTATCTTCAGGAGGAACATTTACTCAGCCTACATTTGGTGAAAATCATACCCTAACCCAAAAGGAGGAGTCTCAAATCTTGTTCCTTCTGGACTATCTTCTGGACAATCTTATCTGGGCATCCCAAATCCTACGGGGTCCTCAAGGACAACAATCGTATCCTCCTCAAGGGTCTAATGTTTATCTTCCCCATGGGGCTTATGTGTATCCTCCTCAGGGACAGTCTATTTACCCCCCTCAAGGGAAAAATGTTGATCCCCCACAATTGAATCAACTGACATATGCCCCTAAGAATCCACCTGGTTTCCCCCCACTCATGGATATTCCTCAACCATCATCGAATCCTATTTATCCTCGCCAAAAAAAACCATATATAGGAGGACATACTGGATACGATTACCCATATCATCCAGTTTATGGTCCTACTGGTGTCCCTATGCCACACCAGTATCACCCTCAGGTTAATCGACAATTACCCTTCCTTGCTACTATTGATCTCCCAGACTTGTCTTGGTTGACAACGATACCATACAACACTCTCCTTTTTGGCCAGTGATTCTTGCTAAATTACCTTCTGGCATCCCAAAGTTTGATGGTAAACTTGAAGAAGACCCAAATAACCATGTGATGTTTGTTTCCATGATACCTTGGGAGTCATTGACATCAATGGTGATTTCCCTCGCACTTGTTAACGGTTTACCTTATTGACCGATAACCAAGTGGTTTCTATCATGTTCGACATCAAGACATCTATTCACATGGTTAGATTCATGCCACATCGAGATTGGTAAGAAGACCCTAGGTTGAGTGTTCATTCTGACATCTACTTTACCTAGGTTGCTAAGGAGTTTCTTTTGAGAATATTGATATACATATTGTCACATAGATCCACTTTGTATTGGTCTATGGCTATGTTTTTTCATCTCGTAGATCCATTATGTAATTCTCGTGGCTACTATCAATTCATGTAGTGAAGTTATAGATCCACATTGTATCTTTGGTGGCTATACCTTTTGAGTCAATATGATTATGGATCTGCAGTGTATTTTATGGCGACCATACCTTGAAATTATTTTATCACTCAAGCATAGTTATGCCTTCCTTGGGTTTGAAACATGTCATAACATTTGTCTAATGGTTGTTTGCAGCTACTACCAGGGTCTCCGAGTCCATACCCTTGCCTCGAAAATTCTACAAATTAGTTCAGTCATCAGTTTCCATCTTCTGACCTCGCACTTCGGGGGGCAATCTGTTACACGTCAAAATTACTCACTTTGATGATGTCTCATTGTCATTGTCGCATGTGTCACACTTTTGTCACAAGTGTCGAAAGTGTCACAAAAATCATATTGTCATCTTTCCTGTGTCGCATCGCAGATGACATCATAATAACACTTGAGATATCCTCTAATATTGGTTAAAAGAAGGAAATATTTCGTTTGGAGAAGAGTACAAACTTTTACCTTAAGAAATTACCATTATAAAAGAATTTTCATAGATCGATGCTCCCCTTCCCACTTGCAGAGAGAGTTAGTGCTCCTTTCCCTCTTAGCACAGAGTGTTGCAACGCTCTGTGTCCCACTTTGAGGGAGCATCGAGATGTTGATCAAATCAAGGGACAAATCCCCCTTATCTTTGAAGTCAGCTGAGAAATATCCAAGTGAGTTTGGCTCAAATCCAAGTCCAAATTTGGATCTAAGGGGAGTTCTACAACTGATGGAGAAAGATCCTCAACTTATCCCAAGAATATCTAACATGGTCAGGCCTCTCAAAGCCTACATAAGGAGGCACCCTCATGGTGAAAGGGAAGAGAATAATCAGTGAAAAGTATTGTCATTTTGATTGTGGATCATTCCAGCAAGTGGTTGGACAAGGATATCTTGGTGAGGCTGCTACATCTGCATCTACACTTTGTAAGAACCTTATTTTGTTCTCATTAATACATGTGATTAGCCTTCTTCCTTCAATATTGTGTGCATTTGCATGAGCTTGTCTCTTTGGATGAATCTAGTTTTAAACTAATCATGGTAGAATAGGAAATATGCTTTGTCTTTGTTGTTTATTTGATTGAAGGACTCATTGATGGACTTGGATATCAAGTTCAACTTGGACTGGATGAGGAAAAACTTTGTAAAAGGTACTCATATCTTATTCCTCTTCTCTATTGTTTAGCTTAGATATGTTTAAAGGAAAGTAGGTGTTCAAAGTTAACACTTTTCTGTCTTGGTCATAGGGGTCTAATATCTAAGAGGGAATTCACTTGTCCGCAGGGGAATTTTCCTACAACACCTATACCGAGACAAAGTCTCCCAAGAGATCCCTCTCCAGGTTCGAAAGGCTAGTTTCAGATCTCAAAGTTGGTTGAAATAGTTACCTCTGTCATATTTTAATCAACCGAACATATTTATAGAGTGCTAACATTATGGCACCATTGTTGGGGATGAAATTGAATAAAGTTTCTCTAGGAGAATGACTAAAGTTACAGTTTTGACCTTTGAGGGTAACAGAGGGACAAATATATCTATTGGTTGAAACCTTTACCTTGGCAAATCCAGTCAAAAAAAATAGTAGCACCAAGTAGTGTGGTTTAGGAACCCTAGCTTTGAAGGTGATCTATACAAGAGAAAATCCTAACCTAAAACCTGTAGAGCTTGTGTACGACCCTGAGAAAATTTTGCACGAGACTAGAGAGAAAGCGCTGGACCCATTCTATTACCTAGATAGAAGCCTGTCCTTACCCAAAGATGATGCGCAAAGCATTGACGACCTTGAATTTGACACATTATTTAAGCAAACCTTGTTTAGGTCTAAGTCGGAAACCAACTTTGATGAGATAGTTTTCGACCAGAAGAGATTCCAGGCCCTAATATCTAATAATATCCCTCAAAATCCCAACCCTCCTAGAGCCATGGTTGCCATATTCTCCCCCCTCATTCTTCCAGCCCAACTAGATGATCTGCCCCAAAATTACAGCCAAAGAACTAAGCTCTATGATGTTGAAGGGGATGTTTTAGCCCAGAGGCATCTCGATTGGTTTAATGATTTCGTCAACCTAGAGGAGGTGGACTATGCAGATGTGAAAAGGAGGTTGTTCGCACAGAGAATTTCGAGGGAGGTGAGGAAATGGTTCAAATCCCTTTCGGTTGCAATCATTTGAGACTTCGTCACCTTCGACATGTATGTCATTACTATATGGGGAGACAAGAAGAACGCCCTACATTTGTTAATTCAGTACAATAATATGAAGAAGGCATTGGAGGAGACGGTGCAATAATTCTCATCCCGTTTAATGAATATTTATAACTCGATTCATGCATAAGTCTAGCCACCCCCTAGGGCTGCGTAGTTGTGATACACCGACTCCTTCAACAATGATTTCTCCTTATTGTTTAGAGAAAGAATATCAACAAATGTATACACAATAATGAGCAACACGATCGAAGTCGAGGTAAATATGATAGCGTTGGGGAAGATCAAACATATATTCAATAGAGGTGATAAAAAACCCCAAGGAGATGCACAACCATCGACATCTCAGTCCTCGAATGACAAGTTCAACTTGATGATGAAGACAATGGAGAAACTAATGGAGAGAATATCCATGGGAAAGATACCTGCCGCCCGAGAACAGTATGCCCCCAACCCAAAAATCAGACAGAGGGAATAGAGGGAGCAATGATATCAGGGAAACCAACAGACACGGCCTTTGTTCCAAAACAATTATGAGGATGGGGACTTTGATCAGATGTTCAAAGTCCAAATCCATTGTTGCGATGACAAGAACCTGCACGTGTTTTTAACAAAGGGAGAACATGATCAGTACATGAGAGAAAACAACGATTTTGTGTTGGAAATGAATGATACACTGTTTTGTGAAGCGAATGATACATTGTCCAAGGATACATAAAAGGTTATCATAATTCTATCATGTAGTTTCAAAATAAATATAACCTCAGGAGAAAGGAGGCATCTATCGATCCTCAACAGATGAATCCTGTAAGGAAACCCCCGGTTGATACCCCTTCACGAGCCGACTGAGGCCAGACAACCCAACCAAGGATGTAGCTGAAAAGGTGAAGTCAAAGGAGGAGGCCCCAAGGAAATCACTGGAAACAGGCCGGGAATCATGTGGAAAAGAGGTAGAGAAAGTTTGTCCCCCTTTTAACTTTGAGCATGACATGGCTAAAATAAAAATATTTGTCCCATTCAACTAACTTATCAGAAAGGGTGAGTATTGGACTAATATTATTTAAATTCTAAAAATGGCATGGATCCCTGATACTTTGAACATCCAAGATGATCACCCTACTATTTTGTTTGTTCTGTGCATTGAGGAGACAAGTGATACTGAGGATGTTCCCCCATTCTATGTTAGTCTAGAAATCCATGACATGACCCTGCATAATGCCATGTTGTATTCAGGCACATCGCACAACCTCATGCCAAAGGTGATCATGGACGAGTTGGGTTAGAACATAACCTAACCCTATAAGGACCTTTTTTCTTTTGATTTAAGGAAAGTAAAGTGGTTGGGTCTCAAAAAGGACTTGGTCATATTACTGGCCCAAATTCCTTCAAAAATCATGGTTATGGATGTGGTCGTGGCAGACATACCCCCTAAGTTTGGCATGATTTTGTCTAGGTTGTGGGATGAAAAGTTAAAGGGGACTCTACAAATGGACATGTCATACGCCAACATTCCTATCTTTGGGCAGGATAGATGACTGTATAGAGAATTGTTGTTGAAATACATGGTAAGTAGTAAGATGCAGCCAAATAACCATCATATATACTCCGTCGACATTGAGGTTGGTTCCTCTATATTCTATAATGACCTGATTTTTTAAGAGGAAGAACTGACATCCGTCATGACATCCGATGAAAAAACCACGTGAGAAGAAACAGAGTGCTTCAACCCAATGAATTGCATGGAAAATGATATATGGTACATGAGTTTTGATGGTGCTATCAGTAAGGAAGCATCAAGTGTCGGTGTATGGATAACACCCCCTGAGGTGGGCACAGATCTGTGCTCATACAAGATCATGTTAGAATGTACAAACAACATGGTCGAGTATGAGGCACTGATATTGGGCTTGAAGGTTTTGAAATAACTGGGTGCAAAGAGGATATCAGTGCACAGACCTCCTTGAATAATTTTCAAAGTATGATCTATCTTCTATCCCAAGGAAGAAAAATCATATCACCAATTCGTTGGCCACCTCGACCTCGGTTTTTAAAATCCCCATCTTCCCAAACAGAAAATACAAGATCAAAATCAAACATAGGCTGACAGTGCCTGGTAATATCAAACATTGGTAGGTGTTTGACGATGACAAATAGGTGGAGAGATTTCTTGAAATAAGCAATGAGTTTGCTAACATAAACATTGATGAAGAGTGTTTTTGTGAGAAAGAAGATAGCGTTTATTCGCACAGTAATGAATATAGTGCAGACCTATCAGCCCTCGAGACCGAAATCCACTCACAGGATTGTTCTATATGCCCTTGAACTAGATCGACTCTTTTGATTCCCACTGTAATCTGCAAAATTATCGATCCACAGGTCCTTCTCAGCAAATCACAATCTTGTGAGTTCACGAGTTGAGACTCCGACTCTTCCTCCTCCAAATCCACGATACTCAAGATTGTGAAATGATTATGTCTCCTTCTCCGTCAACACCTTTCCCGCATGACCACCATCTAGGCTAAGTACTAGTGCCTTTCGCTACTTGCGACTTCACGAGTCGAAGGCTCGAGCTTTCGTTCCCTTATCTCTCGAGTTCCTGAGACACGAGAGGTCAACAGGATGTTGAATCTTCCAAAAGCGTGATGTGTGTCTGGATGATTATTCCCTGGGCCCACCATGTGGTTCTACCACGTGTCTCTTAGGTGCAACCTCGACAGTTCGCAGCTTTTCTTCTCGCGAATTCAAGCACCCAAGTTTTGGGATCTCACTAGGTGAACTTTTGCGTTCAGAAGATTCCCTGATCTCTACCACCTGTCCTCCTCAAATAGACATCTTATATTTCTTCACCACCTCGAGACTTCTCCTTTCATGATTTCGCGAGTCTAGTTACAAAGGTTTCGACCCTTCACCTTCCGAAATCCCAAGATGCGATTTCATGGGTGATCCAATGACCCTTGTTGGTTTAGATCCTATGGTCCAATTCTTCTAAGATGTCACTCACCAAATTATTCCATAAATCCCCTTCTCCTCTGTGAGATCTGACGGATTTTGGGACTTCGCGAATCCTCCAGGGAGGATTCTGACCGTCAAATTCCTCCTTGACAATTTTGGCGAAACGAATACGGTATTTTCACGAAAATTTGTCCGCCAACGAACCAAAATTGTTGCGTCTCCTTCCAATGTTAAAGACACAAATTCCTTTGAGCTTCTCCACAACTCGAGTCTTCAAGATGAATCCTGCATGCACTCCTTGCAACAACTTTCCAATACTTCCAAGTATTGAATCCTTCGACTCTGTGCACTCCCTGCGATAGTAGTCTTTCACAATTCCGCTCAGTTTGCAAACCTTGAGACTTCACTTAGCCTGCACACTCTTTGCATGGATCCTGTGCTAAATTTTCACTTCTGTGAGAATGAGAATAACGTTATCTCTTCTGAGTTTTCAGAGATGAACTCTGATTTCTGTCAACGCACACCTTGCAGACAATTTCACTGAACTCCTTAGAGGAAGACTCTTACTTAGACTGAGAAACAATTGAAACTCATTCTCCACTCTCCCTCTCTTTAGATTTCAAACATTAAACATGAAATCATACATTCTCTCATAAAAGTAAATGCATAATAGAGAATAAACATCCATGAGCATGACATTCATAATGCATACATAGAGAATGAATACCACACCATGAATTTGAATCGAATCTCTTTCTATTAATTCAAATCTATGTACATGGGTGTTTTCAACTATAACTCTCTTCTCTCCTCTCTATGCTCTATCTTACTACTGTTACAATGATACAAGTGAGGGTGTCTATATCCCTTTTCCTTCTTCGCTCCTAAAACTATCTAATCTGAGAATTCAAAGCTACCTACTAACATTAACTAGCATAAGTGCCTTCACCTAATACAGATGAGAGCGAGACTCTCAAGGTCTGTTTACAATATGGAAGTACGCCCTCCCTTAATTGTTACATTTAAGTTTGGTACATCCAACTTCAAAAAGATTCAAACAATTTTATCATGTGCCAAAATGCATTGGCGCCTGCCCCAGGCTTGCTTGATGTTGGCGATGCTCCTGCATCATACTCCCTTGCTTGAAAATTTTCATGGGCTCCTTTCCATGAGCTCTTGCATGGTTTGCCCATGCTTTTGAATCTCTACTTCATTCTCCCATCTGGCATATTCAACTGGATGTCCCTTCCACTTGACCAAATATTCAAAGTATTCTTTTCTCCTGGTCCTCTTGCTAACTCTTTTGTAAAGTATGCTTTCCATCTGCGGCTTTTCTGCAACTGAAATTTGTTTAGTCCACTAAATTTCTGGTTATTCATCACTTGTTCGTACTTCCTCATCTTTGTATGGGTACAAATTTCAGACATTGAATATCAGAGAAATTCTGGTCCCATCAGGTAATTCAATCTCATAAGCATTCGCCCCAAATTTCTTCAAGATCTTACATGGTCCGATCTTCTTCATATTCAGTTTGTTATATGTCCCCTTTAGGAACCTTTCTTTTCTCAGATGTGCTAGAATAAAATCACCAACCTCAAATTGAAGTTGTCTCCTGTGTTGATCTTCTCTGTGCTTATACTCTTGGCTTGAGTTCTGCAATCGCTCCTTCACCTGGCTGTGAAGTTCCTTCATCGCTTCGGTGAAATCCTTTGCACTAGAACTCCTAGTTGCATTATGTTCTGAATCTCTCAATTTCAAAACTCTTCTTGGCTGCATCCCATAAACAATCTACAATGGACTCTGCCCTATGCTTATGTTGATTGAATCATTATAAGAAAATTTTGTCCATGGCATAATATTGTCCCACTGACTGCGGTGTTCTGTCACCAAGCTCCTCAGCAAGTCTCCCTAACTTTTGTTCACAACTTCAGTTAGTCCATTCATCTAAGGATCATAAGATGAATTGAATGAAAAGTTTTTTCCCAAATTTTTCCATAAGGTTCTCCAGAAGTGTCCCATGAACTTGGTGTCTCGATCCAAAACTATGCTCCTTGGTAAGCCGTGAAGTTGAATGACCTCTTTGAAAAACAGATTCATAATGTGAGTTGCAACACTGGTTTTTTGACATGGTATGAAGTGTGCCATCTTAGAAAATATATCCACTACCACAAAGATCAAGTCAAACCCTCTTTGTGTTCTCGGCAACCCCAATATGAAGTCCATGCTGACTGCATCCCACGACCTGTCAGGTATGGGTAATGGTTGATAAAAGCTTGCATTCTGTCTCTTCCCTTTTGAATGATGACAAATTCTGCATCTATCCACAAATATTTTGACGTCTTCTCTCATTCCAGGCCAATAATATGACTGAGCTAGCTTTGATAACGTCTTCTCATGACCGAAATGCCTGACTAATCCTCCTTTGTGTTTCTCCTTCAACAAATTTTCCCTCATGGAGCATTTTGGAATAGAAAGTTGATTACCCTTAAATAGTAATCCTTCCTGGATCATGTATTCTGCCCATTGACTTCTATCCCTGAGAATTGGATTCTCAGCTGCTTCATATGCCCCTTTAAAATCTGGATCATCTCTGTACATGTCCCTGAGATCATCAAAACCCAGTGTTTTGACTTTGAACACCTGCAATAGCAAACATTTCCTGCTCAAAGAATCAAAAAATTTGTTAGTAGTTCCAGAAATATGCTTGGTTACAAAAGTAAAGTTCTGCATGTATTCAATTCATTTAACATGTCTTTGATTCAACTTTTACTGTTGAGTCACAAATTGCAAAGCATGATTGTCACTGTATAAGACAAACTCCTTCAGGATTAAGTAATGCCTCCATTTCTTCAATGCCTGGATAATAGCATAGAACTCCTTGTCATATGTGAAGTATTTCACTTTCGCTTCATTTAGCTTTTCACTGAAGTATTCTATCAGCCTGTCTTCTTGGCTCAAGAATGCCCCTATTGCAAATCCACTTGCATCACATTTTACCTAAAATGTCTTTTTGAAATCTAGCAACACCAGAATTGGTTGTTCCGTGATTTTCCTTTTCAGCAAATTGAAACTTTTCTTAGCTTCTTCTGTCTAGTGAAAAGATTTGTGTCTCTTCTTCACTGTGTCCATCATCGGTGCACTAATCCTATCATCGGTGCACTAATCCTGCTGAAATTCCTAATGAAATTCCGGTAGAAACTAGCCAATCCATGAAAACTTCTCACCTCAAATATACTCTTCGGTGATGGCCAATTCTTAATTACCTCCACCTTATCTGGATCCATCCTCAACTTATCTGCAGAAATAAAAAAAACCAAATAAATGAGCTCTACCTTCATGAATGAGGATTTCTTCATGTTTATCAGCAGCTTCTCTTGCTGTAGCCTCTTCATCACTATAGCCAAATGTTCTAGATGCTCTGCCTCTGTCTTACTGAAAATCAGTATGTCATCAAGATACACAATGACAAATTTTTTGACGAACTCCTTCAGGACTTTGTTCATCAACCTCATGAAATTACTTGGTGCGTTGGTTAAACCAAATGGCATAACAAGCCATTCATACAACCCTTCATTAGTCTTGAAGGTTGTCTTCCATTCATCTCCTTCTCTCATACGAATTTGATGATATCCAATTTTCAAATCAATCTTTGAAAACAAATTGTCTCCACCCAAGAAATCCATCAGATCATCCATTCTTGGTAATGGAAATTTGTACCTGATGGTTATCTTGTTGATTTCCCTTGAATCAGTACACATCCTCCAGCCTCCATATTTCTTCGGACTGAGGTCGAAACAACACATGAACTCAATATTTCTCTAACCAACCCTTTGTCCATTAAATCCTGGATCTGTCTTTTGACTTCTTCATTCTCCTGCGGCGTCAATATTTACACTGCTGTGTTTGGAAAACTAGCTCCAGGTATGAGATCAATTTGATGACTTATACTTCTGATCAATGGCAATGAATGAGGTAGTTCATCCACTACTATGTCAGTAAACTCTTCCAACAATTTATGAGCCTCTTCGAGTAAATCATCTACCCTCGTACTGGTTAAAACAATCTTCAACTTCCTAACCACAATGAATTGTGGTTCCTCCTTCTTCTTAACCTGTGTAAGAAGTTCCTTCCCACTCATGAGAAGTACAGTGTTGCTTACTTCAGGTTTCACCTCCTTATCGTTGATTGGCAACAACATGTGAGTTCTCCCATTCTTCTCTAGGGTGTATGTGTTCATTCTCCCTTCATGAATCAAATTCATATCATATTGCCATGGTCTACCTAGAAATAGATGACAAACATCCATGGGAATGACATCACAAAGTATTTCATCTTTATACCCTCTTATTTTAAATTAAACTAGACATTTCTTAGTGACATTTACCTGATGTCCTTTTCGCAACCATGAAACTATGTATGGGCTTGGATGATCAATCATCTCGAGCTCCATATTTTCTACCATCTCTGTAGAAATGAGATTATTTCTACTACCACTGTCCACAATGACTTTGCATACCCTGTCCTTGGTTTTGCAAGCAGTCTAAAAAAGACTATTCCTTTACACTGGATTCTCCACCTCCTTCTCTAGCATTAAGAGAACCTTTCGCATCATCAGCGATCTTCTGCCTTCAACATCTTCTGCCTCAACATTCCACCTCTATGCTTCGGAAATGTGAGTTTCATCACCTTCTTTATTTTTGTCTGGACACTCATAAGACTTGTGTCCATTCTTTCCACATGTGAAGCATTTCACTACTCCACCTCTTCCTCTTCCTCTACCTCTGGTACGAGGAAAAATGTTTGCATCAGCATACTGACCTTTTTGCTCGGTATGCTTCCCTCTCTGTGAACTTCCACCTCTCTCATTTTGAGTCTGAGGTTTCTTCCATTCTTCCTTGGTTTTCTGATTTCTATCCTGGGCAATTGATTTTCCTCTAGGATGACTTTTGCCTCAGCCTCTTTGACCTTGTTTTTGGCTCAGTTTCTCTTCCTCCTTTAGAGCCATTTGATAAGAATCTTCCACCGTTCGGATGGTCATCATACTCATCTCATCCTGAATGTCATATCTCAGACCATTCATGTACCTGACAACTTTTTCATCATCAATTTCGCGATGATCTGCCCTGATGTTTAGCCTGTAGAATTCTTCAGTGTACTCCTTTACTGTCATCAACTTCTGTCTCAAATTTTGCATTCTCCAAAACAAAGTAATTTGGTAATCCCTAGGAATGAATTTTGCCTTCGCTTTGCGATCATCCTATCCCAACTTTTGATCTTCTGCTTTCCTTTGTAGTGTCTGTCAGCTTGTATCTCATCCCACCATAATGATGCATGTCCTTTCAATCTTGTGACAGCATGTTTGACCTTTTTTTCCTCCTCACCATCTTCATAGTCAAAATATGTGTCCAGAGCTCTAATCTAGTCTAGAAGCTCTTCAGCATCCAGGTTTCCCTCATAAACTGGAATGTCCATTTTGGCTCTTGCACCCATTCTTGCAACAACTCTAAGCAGGAATTCATTTGCTGCATCTTCTGCTACGACCTCTTCTCCTTCATGTTCAACCTCATTTTCACTTTCGGAATCACTAGCGTGCCTCTGTGTTGTCTCCATGTCCTCAAGTCTGGCACGTAGGTCACGCGTCTCTCTTTCTATGGCTGGATTAGGCATCTGCCTACCCCTTCTTCTCTGCATTTCCCTTTCCTCTGGCGGATCAGGTGTTTGTCTGTCTCTTCTTCTCGGTGGCATGGTGAATCTTCCTTTTCCCTACTACATAAAGCAAAGAAACCTTTATGTGCTATGATACCAAATGGTGCATACCTATCAGCCCTCAGAAAAAAAATATGCTCACAGGATCGTTCTATATGCCCTTGAGCTGGATCGACTCTTTTGATTCCCACTGGAATCTACAAAATTATCAATCCACAGGTCCTTCTCGACAACTCTCAATCTCGTGAGTTCGCGAGTTGAGACTCCAACTCTTCCTCCTTCAAATCCGCGATACCCGAGATCGTGAAATGATCATGGCTCCTTCTCTGTCAACACCTTTCCTGCATGACCACCAGCTAGGCTAAGTACTAGTTCCTTTCGCTACTCGCAACTTCGTGAGTCGAAGGCTTGAGATTTCGTTTCCTTATCTCCCGATTTCCCAAGATGCGAGAGGTCAACAGGATGTTGACTCTTCCAAAAACATGACGTGTGTCCAACTGATTATTTCTGGATCCCACCATGTGGTTCTGCCACATGTCTCTTAGGTGAAACCTCGACACTTCATGGCTTCTCTTATCGCGACTTCAGTCACCCAATGAACTTCTGAGTTCACGAGATTCCCTGATCTCTGTCACCTGTCCTCCTCAAATAGACGGCTTATATTTCTTCACCACCTTGGGACTTCGCCTTTTGTGATTTCGCAAGTCTAGTTACAAAGGTTTTGACCCTTCACCTCCTGAAATCCCGAGATGTGATTTCGCGGGTGATCCAACAACCCTCGTTGGTTCGGATCCTACGGTTCGATTCTTCCGAGATATCACTCGTTGAATGTTGTTATAACTCCCCAGCTCCTCTGCACAATCTGATGGCTTTCGAGACTTCATGAATCCTCCATGGAGGATTTTGACCATCAAATTCCTCCTTGACAATTTTGGTGAAGCAATATGGTATTTTCACGAAAACTTGTCCGCCAGCGAACCAAAATTGTTGTGTCTCCTTCCAACGTTCAAGACACAAATTCCTTTGAGCTTCTCCACAACTCGAGTCTTCAAGATGAATCCTGCACGCACTCCTTGTGACAACTTTCCAATACTTCCAAGTATTGAATCCTTCGACTCTGTGCACTCCCTAGGACAGTAGTCTTTCACAATTCCCCTCAGTTTTCAAACCCTGAGACTTCACTCAGCCTGCACACTCCTTGCATGGATCCTGTGCTAAATTTTCACATCTGTGAGAATGAGAATACTGTTATCTCTTCTGATTTTTTCCAGATGAACTCTGACTTCTGTTGATGCACACCTTGCGGACAATTTCACTGCACTTCATCCAGGAAAACTCTTACTCAGACCGAGAAACAATTGAAACTCATTCTCCACTCTCCTCTTTAGATTTGAAACATTAAACATGAAATCATACATTTGTGCATAAAAGTAAATGCATAATAGAGAATAAATATCCATGAGCATGAAATTCATAATGCATACACAGAGAACGAATACGACACCATGACTTTGAATCGAATTTATTTCTATTAATTCAAATCTCTGTACATGGGTTCTTTCAACTACAACTCTCTGTTCTTTTCTCTATGCTCTATCTTACTACTGTTACAATGATACAAGTGAGGGTGTTTATATCCGTTTTCCCTCTTCGCTCCTAAAACTGTCTAATCTGAGAATTCAAAGCTACTTGCTAACATTAAATAACATAAGTGCCTTCACCTAATACAGACGAGAGCGAAAGGCTCAAGTTATGTTTACAATATGGAAGTAAGCCCTCCCTTAATTGTTACATTTAAGTTTGGTGCATCCAAATTCAAAAAGATTCAAACAATTTTATCATGTGCCAAAATGCGTTGGCACCTACCCCATGCTTGCTTGATGTTGGCGATGCTCATGCATCAGAAGAACCTTTCTAGAACCAAATATTAGGAAGGGACATAGTACAATTGAAGAAAAACATCATCCCAAAGGGGCTAGCTCCGTTGAAAAATATGTTTGACGAAAATGACGTGGCTAGAAATCCCAAGATAATTGTAAATGATGAGGATGTCGAAGGCTGCAACATCGGGACTAAGGAGAACCCAAAAATAATTAAATTGTCGAAAACACTCAGTCCATAGGTCAAATAAGATTACATAAATCTCATGAAGGATTTCCTAGATGTTTTTGCTTGGAGTTATGACGACTTGAAGATGTATGACACTAAAGTGATTCATCGCATCATCCCTCACAAAGAAGACTAGAGTTCATTCAAATAGAAGTTGTGACAGATAAATACCGTATTGTTTCCACTAATCGAAAAGGAGGTAAAGAAACTCTTCGAAGCTAAAATTATCATTTCTTTATGTTTTTCTAGGTGCGTGGCCAACTTGGTACCTGTTAGAAAAAAGAGCGGTGAAATAAGACTATGTGTGGATTTTTGTAACTTAAACAAAGTGTCCCTCAAGGACCACTACCCGCTCCCTAAAATGGACTATATTTTGCAAAATCTAGTGGGGTCCCAGAAGATGTCCATGCTAGACAGTTTTTCGGGTTACAATTAGATCTTGGTACACCCGGATGACAAGGAAAAAACTTATTTCATGACACCATGGGGGGCGTTCATGTATGCCAAGATTCCTTTCGGCCTGATGAACGTCAGAGCTACCTTCCAGAGAGAAATGGACATCGCATTTGATGATGAAAAGAACAATTTTATTTTGATCTATCTGGATGACATCATAGTATACTCTGACTTTGATGAACAACACCTCAGGCATCTATAAAGGGTTTTCCAGAAGTGTAGGAATTTCGGCATATCGCTAAATTAGAAGAAATCAAATTTTGGGATGGAAGAAGGGAAGTTGTTGGGGCGCATTATCTCGAAATAGGGCATTAATATAGACCCCAATAGGGTTGAAGGAATCTTGAAAATTGACACTCCCCACAGTAAGAAGGAAGTGCAATCCTTCCTAGGAAAAGTAAACTTCTCAAGAAAATTCATCCCAAACCTGGAAGAGATTATAAAACATATCACCTACATGCTCAGAAATGGGAACGAGATCAAGTGGAACCCAAAATCCAGGAAGTCATTTAAAGATATCAAGGTGGAATTGAATAGAGCTCATGTGTTAGCCATTCCAGACTTCACGAAGGATTTCATCCTGTTTTCATTTGCTTTGGAGCATATGATTGTCGACGTGATGTTACAGAAAGACGAGAAGAACTTTGAGAAGCCCATATCCTATTTCAGTTGAATTTTGAGGGATTCTCCACTAAGGTAGGAAATTATGGAGAAACAAGAATACACCTTAGTGAAGGCCCTAAAGGAGTTCATAACGTACATATTACACTCCCGCGTTATCACTCACCTACCCAACAATTAAGCCAAGGATATCTTGACTCAGCCTAACCCAGAGGGAAGGAGAGGTAACTGGATAGCGTCCATGCTAGAATATGATCTTGAAATCAATCCCAAGAAGTTGACTAAGGGGCATGTCTTGCAAAGTTGATGGTGTAGTCAGATTGTGACTTTGTGGGGATAAAATTCATTGTTGATCTGTCAGAGAATCCTTAGGAAGAAACAACTGCATAGGTATCTCAGGATTTTGTTGATTCACCGTGGTATGTAGACATCATATTTGTGCTAAGGAACCTACAAGACCCTCTAGGTTTAATTAACACAAAGGCTAGATTTCTAAAGCTCAAAGAGGTTAAGTTTTGCATCCTAGATAGTTCACTATACCGGAAAGAACCCGGAGTGATATTGTTGAGTTGTTTGATGGAAAATGACGTGAAAGGATCTATCAAAGAATTTCACAACGGCAACTATGGAGGAAACCATTACTGGAAAACCACCACGCAAAAAATCCTAAGAGCGGGTTATATTGTCCTACCATATTCATAGTCATATACAAAGAAGTGTCCAGCTGCCACGAGTGTCAGATTTTCGATGGAAGAAGAAAGATCCATCCCTTGCCACTAAAGTTGATCTTAGTCGAAGCACCTTTCATGCAGTGGGGTGTGGATTTCATAGGTGAAATAAATCCGCCATCCTCAACGCAACAACAATGGATACTCACAGCCACAAAATACTTCAAGAAATGGATAAAAGTGATCCCCACAAAGAAATATATTGACTCAGTCATCATCCAATTTTTGGAGACAAATATCTGGTCGAGATTCAGATGCCCCATCAAGGTCATAATCGACAACGTGGATGCATTCAAGTCCAAGAAGATGGAGAAGTTTTGTTAAGATTACAATATAACCCTGGGGAATTCTACAACGTACTACTTCCTACAAGGAAATAGGATCGTAGAATCATCAAATAAAATCCCGACCAGGATCATGAAAAGACTCTTGCAAGAAAATAAGAAATCTTGGCATAAAAAACTTATCTATGCATTGTGGGAAGACCAGGTTACCACCAAGAAGTCTATCTCAACGTCACATTTTCAGATTGTATACAACGCAGATGAAATTTTTCCTACCACACTAGGGTTTCCCATCAAAAATTTGTTGCAAGAGTAGGAGTCCGAGACATATGACACGCAGAGGAGAATAAATCAGTTGGTTCACACACAATAGCTTAGGGAACAGGTGCACAATCGATCATAACTCAAACAGGATAGGATGAAGAAAACCTTTGAAAAGCGTTCTAAGCAAGAGGAATTTTGGTTGGGTGATCTAGTGTTGAAATGGGACATGAGAAATGAGGATAAAGGAAAGCATGGAAAATTCTATAATCTGTGGATGGGTCCATTCAAAATCGGTATACATCACGAAAATAATGCTTATTTTCTGGAAGAACTAAATGGAGAGTGAGTTAGTTGGGGGCTTGTAAATGACAGGTTCCTCAAACCTTATCTGATGAAATAAGATCTGTTTAAGTCACATGTCATTGTAAATAGTCATTTTATTTTTGTGTCGAGTCAGTATGTCAACAGAAAATTGAAGCCCGAAGTGAAGGCCCTGAGTTTATGCTGAATCTTTTAGAAATTGCATCAATAGGTTTTGGTTATGTTTTGTCTTTCATATTTCAGTTTCTAAAAGTCGAATAAAGCCCAATGTTTAGGAACCTAGTCTATTGTTCTTTGCTACCTCACGGGGAGGATAACATCCCTGTTGGAGCTAGTTGTTAGCGCTGCCATTTTTCTCTTCAGTTAGAGTCGGTTTTAGTTGAGTTATGGTCCATATGTCAAAGCATGTGAAGTCAGGTATGTAACAAGAAATGGATCGAAGTCAGCAGGTGGTCGGTTGGCCCTCGGAGTGGGGAAGGAGATGTTAGAATCCAAACATGCATAAATAATTATGAGTATCTTCGCAAAGAGTCGTGTCCTATCAGAAAGGGAGTTTCTACATTACTTAGGTCTAAGCAAGTTGTTAAAGGAAGTTGCATCGGCAAGTGTAGTAACCATGACAGGCTCGTTATGAAGGCTAGAAGAATGAAAAATCACAGCGTTTGTATCATGTATGTCCTAAAACCATTATTAGCTATAATTTACACGTGCGGATGTGCTATGGAAATTCTACAGTCCATTTTGAAACATCCAGTCGTGATGAATTTAGTGTTTCTTGGCACTTTCCCTCCTCCCGCTTTCTTGGTTATAAATTTCATATGCTATGCATGCATTCTATTCAAAAATCGAGGTTATGCATTGTTTGTAATCTTTTCTCGCAAGACTAGGTTGATCGAATTCTCCTTCTTGGGCCTTTCCCAGATCGACTACGCATATGACAAATATGGGTTGTAACATGGAAACCTACCAAAGCGTAAGAAAGTGCACGCGAAGTGGAAGAAGTGACGGGTCCAAGCCCCAAAGCAACTGGGATTCATTCTCACTCACAACAGGCACCCCCAAGGATCCAAAGGGAGTTTCACCTTTGCCCACAGAAGTAAGGATATCACACTGCTCAGAGCCTGGAGTGGAAGAAGATGCTCAGGAAGGAAATACGTTAAAATCCTTTTCTCCCCAACATTAGATACCATGGACAAGGGGAAAGCCAAGGAAGAACAAGGAAGCTAGGTAAATCAAAGTCCCAAATGAGCTGCATGCAAAATCGGTTGCCAAAGGATTACTTATGCGCGATATTCAGTTGGATCTTGCCGAAGGTACAAGCTGAGGAAGTGGGAGCAGAACAAGGAGGACAGATGCTGCGAGCACTAATTTTCAAGATTCGTATCAGCAGCTGAAGCAGGTGCAACTCACTGTCCCTGAACTTTACTAGGAAAACAGGAAACTAAGACAACAATTAGTAGTAAAGACCCTTGAATCGTCAACATCGCAAGGCTGTGAAGGAAATGTGGCATGGATGAAAAGATAGATCGGAGAGGCACATGATACAATCATACAACTGTGCGAAATAGAGAGGTTGTCAGAATGTGAAGCGACCGAAGAGAAAGTTCGCACAACTCTTACCAACGTGAAGAAGAAGCATGATTAACTAAGTTCATTCTCATATCATCCAACAGAGAATATTTCTTGATATGTTTTGAAGGAGGCATTGCCCTTAGGCAATTTTTTCATTTTGGTAACGGTCACGATAGTCGCAGCCACTCACCACGCACGCACCCCAACAAAGTAGAGTGCGACATAAATCAAGGTTGTTACAGTAGATTGAAGGAGCCTATCAGAATACTTTATCATTCAAATATCTCATTGAAGGAATGCTTTGACACATCAACCTCCCCATGACGAGACCTTGTTGATAACCAAATCCCCATGGCAGAACACAAGCAATCATGATGTGACCAGATCCAATTGTTTTATATTTTTGGAAAGGCATCATGCGAAGAGTCATTTAGTGTAGAACAATCAGTTTCCTATGTTCTAGGGATAGTATCTAGAGAGAAGGGAAGCCCAAGTGGCGCCCTTGCCTATATATTTTATCTTTTCAATGCAATCTAGGTTGGTTGGAAAACTAGTGTAGACAATGTCTATTAAATGTAGTTTGAGCTCGATCGAAATTTAATGCAAAAGCCTTGAAGCTTTGATGAAAATATTCTAATTGTAGTAGTTGGATGTATTGTTTCCTTTATTTGCGTACATACTTCCTGTATTCTTTATTCATATCTATTATTTTCTAAATAGGAACGTATTTTTGAACTTGGGATTCACTACGCAATTTCCTGGTATTCGCACCATTTAGACAAATAATTTTCCTATAAGTTAACTATGAATTCATCCTCAGTGATTCTCTGAGTTGCTTCATGTTTTTTCTCCCACCACATACAATGATTTTTCACTGAAGACTGTTACTTGCTTAGCCTTTATCCTCTCAAGTTAAGTCACCGAGTCATTTTTTTCTATCGTTTTCTCGAACCAACTCCATAGCCCAAGATCTTACTCTCTTGTGCCAATATAACCAGAACTTACTGTTTCAAAGGTGTTAAATCTAGATGATAGCTTAAAGCCATATCCTATACTGAGACAAAGTCTCCTGAGAGAGCCCTCTCCAGGTCCAAAAGGCTAGTTTCAGATCTCAAAGTTGGTTGAAATAGTTACCTGTGTCCTCTATTTATTAGTCGAATAGATTTATAGAGTGCTAACAGACTCTACAGAAGAACATTAATCAAAATAAGAAGATCCTAATACTCCAATATTGAGGAGATCGGTTCGAGAAATAAGGCTATCGAAAAGGTATAATCCATATGATTTACATTCAAATCTTTCTTTATCTATTACTGATGACGATCCTAGAACTGTCAGGGAGGCAGTGGATTCAAAGGATGGAAATCTATGGAAAAGGGCCATGGACAAAGAAATGACATCTTCAGATAAGAATGAGGCTTGGGATCTAGTGAAGTTTCCAACTGGAATAAATACCATTGGAAGAAAATGGGTATCTAAAAAGAAGATGAATGCAAAAGGAAAAGTGGAGAAAACAAAGCTCGGTTAGTAGAAAAGGGTTATTCCTGGGTTGAGGGAATTCATTTTAGTGAGATTTTTTCTCCTATTTCCAAGTTAACCTTTATAATATTTATGTTATCTATTGCTACTGCATTTGATTTTGAAGTAGAACAGATGGATGTAAAGACAACATTCCTACATGGGGATCTAGAAGAAGAAATATATATGAAGCAACCAGAAGGTTATGTTGTGAAGGGAAAGAAGGAGTTGGTATGTAAGTTGAAAAATTCCCTGTATGGTTTAAAACAATCACCAAGGATGTGGTATAGAAAATTTGATACTTATATGCTGGGACTTGGCTTCACAAGAAACAAAGAGGATCCTTGTGTATATTTTAAATCAATTGGTTATCATTTGATTTATTTGGTCTTGTATGTGGATGACATATTGTTGATAGGAAACAAGAAGGAGATTACCCAGGATGTGAAAACTTAGATTTCCTCTAAATTTGACATGAAGGATCTCAGATATTCAAATTTCATTTTGGGAATAGAAATTAAAAGAGATTGGAAAAAGAGGAAACTTTGGTTAAATCAGAGAAAATATGTTGAGACAATATTGCAGAGGTTTAATATGCAGGAATGTAAATTGGTCAAGGTTCCAATTCTTGTTGGTGTAAAGTTATCTAAGGATTAGTGTCCCAAGACACAAGAAGAGGAGGAGGACATGTCTCATGTTCCATATGCGAGTGCAGTTGTAATTTTGATGTATGCAATGGTTTGTACTAGAAAAGACATTGCACATGCAGTGGGAGTTTTGAGCAGGTATATGTCAAAATCAAGGAAGCAACATTGGACAATAGTAAAAAGGGCTTTCAGGTATTTGCGTGCAACTTCTAGCTATGGATTGTTCTACCGAGGAAAACCAAGATTGGACAGAATGATGGATATACATGGCTTTGTGGATTCATATTGGGATGGAGATCTGGATTGTAGGATATGTACAAGTGGGTATGTGTTTAACCTATTTGGAGGAGCAATAAGTTGGATGAGAAAAAGACAGGCTGTAGTGGCACTTTCAACTACAAAATTTGTATACATGGCAGCGAGTCATGAAATTAAGGAAGAAGTATGGTTACAAATATTGTGTTTGGGTATTGGGTTGGTACAACAAGCTGTAAGGATAGATTGTGACATTCAAAGGGAAATTGTTTTGGTGAAGAACCCGACTTATCATTCAAAGACAAAGCATATTGATATTCAATATCACTTTGTGAGAGACATGCTTGAAAAAAAGAAAGTATTTATGATGAAGGTGGAAACTTTGAAGAATGTTGCAGATTCATTAACAAAATATGTGATCATTGAGAATTTTTTTTGGTGTAGAGGATCCATGGGCATTGCTACCCTGGATTGTTGATTATGTAACCCTGTAACCACTTGTATGCAAAGAAAAAAACAAGTGGGAGAATGTTGGTTATGTGTTATATTATTTTCACAAGTAGTAGTGTCTGCATTGCTCCAAGAGAACAGGGGGTGCAGGGGGGTGATAGCGCCCTCCCAAAAAAATAATTTCCTCGGGAAACATGTCACATTTTTGGGCAGTTTTTCGGCTCATGGTTTTTTCCAATGGTTTTCTATTTCTGGTTAAGGAATTAGGGTTTTTGACTAATCTAGGTCATGGGGTTAGGGTTTTGGATGTCATTGTTTCCTATATATATATTGTATTGTAAACAATGCAACACTATTAATGAATATAGAATATGTTGGTTTTCTCGGTTTGGGTTTCCAGTGGAAAAATCTCTATGTAATGTTTGTGTTTTCCATTGTATGTTTTATGTTCTTTTACTAAAAATATGTTTCCAGTAAATATTGTACAAGGTTAAAATCTACACATAGTGCATGCATTTGATGTTACATGACATCTAATGTAAAATGTGAATGTGGTGATGCATGTCACATGTATAAAAGATTGGAACTGTTAGGGAAGGAAAACTACCAGTAGTGAACAACCTTAGATAGAAGGATATGGAACTGTATAAAAGATTGGATCTGTTAGAGAAGGACAATTGCAAATAGTGAGAAACCTTGGGGTATTTCTAGTCAATTTCCATGTGAGGATATGGTATTATACTCCCTACCAACATCACCAGTTCTACACTACTTATTACAAGAATGTTATTTCTACTTGAAAGTATGTTTTTCTTTGTATATCATCTAGCTTTGACAATGAGGCCACCAAGGCCGATGAATCTTTCGTCTGATTCTTGTTCCTTCGAATGAAGTAAATGTTGAAAGAACTAAAAACTTCCATCAATTCATTAACTGTTTTGAAATATAACTTGAGTCTTTCCTTATTTATTTTATACTTCTGGGTGACCTGATCAATCACCAACTCAGAGTCTCCAGTCACAATCAGGTGTTCTATCTTCATTTCTTGTGCAAGAATCA
Source organism: Picea engelmannii (assembly GCA_009831015.1). Classification (NCBI taxonomy): domain Eukaryota; kingdom Viridiplantae; phylum Streptophyta; class Pinopsida; order Pinales; family Pinaceae; genus Picea; species Picea engelmannii. The sequence goes on along the minus strand of ML782688.1, from coordinate 492,481 downwards.
TCCCCTCTATGCCTCATTAATGCCTTGTGCAATGAGGCCAACCCATAAATCTATATGAGTATAAGAACGATGATATTTAAGCTTAGGTTCTTGATCACCCTGATAGGGAGTTGGATCCCTACTTTATATTTTCTTGCAACATAGTGGGTGGAAATGTACTCCTCCATATTCATACCACCCCCATCCCCTCGGGCCTTGAGATTCACTACCTCTCATCTGCGAGACAATCCCTTGATGAAGTATATATCTTTCACTTCAATCCTCAATGGTTTCCCATTGAGGTTGAAAGACTCCGTCTTTGAATCTCAGTAGTTTACTAGCAACTGGAGTAGCCTCACCTAAGCCCTCATTCCCTTAAGAGCCCAAAATTTATAAACTAGGCCACATCGTTTTAGATATTTTTGGGCCCTTTCTTATCTTCCCTTTCCCTCCATTCAATCACCATCCTGCAGAGGAGAAACCATGTTTTGAGTAAAAACCTTTCAAAAATTTTGTTCACGGACTTGTACTCGAGATAACTTGGTAACATTCATGTATTAGGCTGCAAATATGCATGCATGCTTCTCTTTGACCACATATATGGGGTGGTATACACAACCCAATGAACTGTCACCCACCTATATCCTAGTTTCCATGTTACACCCTCAAATACTCAAAAAATGGGTCCTAAAATTGAAATTTAAACTATTGAAATTGGAGAGGGGTTGGGCACTTAATTTGTCTAGAAGGTTGTCGATTCTGCTGATTATAGCTCCCTCAATCGACACTCGAATATCGTGGGGAAAATGGCCTAAAATGCACTATGTGGGTGAAAAAACTAAAATGGTATGGTAAAATGGTCTATTTTTACTATTAGTAGAAACGTTTTACCCACTTTCTATAGTTTTTACTATTTTTTGACCTTATGGAATAATAGAGCAGTGGAAAGACTTGGTTTTTGGTGGTTTTTTCTAGGAGTCTTTGTGTTTTCTAGCGTCATACCACCCATTCATACCTTCAACAAGTATATTCCTTCACCGACATATAGGATATGTTTTCACTCCATATTGCATTCCTTTATCATCTTACGACTGTGATCCATACACCCTATGTACAAACCTATTTATTAGCGACACAAAACCTTCTCACCACTACTAGAAGTGTCATTTGTAAGTGGTAGAGACTTACCAAAAATGGGTTCCCTAGTTAGAAACTTTGTGTCATTTGGTGCCCATGCAAAAGTTATTCCATAGGATCGAGAGTTCCTTATAGTCCTGATATGAATTTGTGTTTGAACCTCATATTCTTACTCACAAACATTCTTACCATTACCTATGGGACTCCCCCTGAGTCTTGGTTAAGCTCTTTTCTGAATCCCCAAAAAATGAAAAGATTGTTGAGTGAACTTTTGTCTCTTTCACACTCATTAAATGGATTTGCAAGGACATCTATTTGGTATAAGTTTAACCCTTTTCCAAACCAAGTAGAATACTTACAAAAAATGAATACTCTAGTCACCATTGGCTATAATATTTCTCCTGGGTATTATTTTATACTTTTTTTCGGCCTATGGAACTAAATCTATGAAAAATGACATTTTTTTTAGTTAAGTTGTAATTGCATTGCATCATCCTTCTTGCAGTATTGAGCCTATTGTTGGTTCCTTCTTTCTCGTTATAATCCTCTTACCTCAACATTTTGCATCACTAGCCAAGCAAATCCTTCTATATATCCTTTGCAACTTGACACCTTGTACCCTAAGAGGAAACATCCCCCCAAGTGTCCATGCCCTGCATGCACTTCCTTTCGTTGAGCATAGGTATGTTTCGTTGCTTATTCGCGACACTCATTTCCTCTTCTGTATCATAGCATTTATTTTCCTATGAAAAAAAAAAAACATCCAAGAGAAGAATATTATCTCATATCAGCAACAATCGTGTTACATTTGAACAGAGAACAAAATTTTGAGTCCATTTTCATCCAAATTTTGGGTTTATCATGAACTTCAGAAGCTGAGCTCATTACTTAGAGTTTACTCCTCTGAATGTTTATTCTTTCAGTCCCCATGGATATTTTGTTGATGCTTTTTGCATCAAAATTTTTTATCATCAATTCTATGCTTCCTGAGTTATCCATATGTATCATGCTCTTGTTAAAAGGAAGTCTACAATCTCGTGTCATCCATTTATTAGAAATATTGACTTTTCATGTCGTTCATACCCTTAGTGTATCTCATAGTCACATGAAGTTGTGGTCCTACCATGCACCCTGCTCCTACTTTCATTATGGGTAGGTAACCTTGAACCCAATAGTTGACATCTCCTCATTGGTCACTGACTGGGGGGTTTCTTTTTTGTTCGAAGGTAAGAAATCTATTCACACATTGGGATTCATGCAATGTCTTGTATTCATTAGTCTTATTGGTGGTTTCCTCTCCTTTGTCGACAATTTTCATTATTGGTTGTTATTCAGAGGACCTTTTTCATGCACTTCTTTCATTTGGTGCATGCAAGGGACGCACAAGGTCATTGGTTGATGAAAATCCTATTCCTCTGAGTTCCTCCTAATCATAAATCTATTGATTTGTACCTCATGTTGAATGATGAGAGACTTCCTAATGCTCTCCTTTCATTGGGTCTCCTTCCATCGAATTCAACTGATCTATTCTGGAAGCAAGACCTAGAGTCATATGAGTACCTAGAGGCTTGCAGTCATCAGTGGCAGGTTCTCCCACCATCGACAGTTGGGAATAAATCAATGTCTCCTAATCGATGGATTCTTCAATCGTTCGACCTAAACACCCTTATTCACACTTTTATAATGTAATTGGTGCCATGATACCTACTTTCATTATCGATGGGTTGTCTCAAATTGGTTAACAATATACCTTAATGACTCGTAATCAAATGAAGCCTCATTGTGTTCGGATTCAACTCCTCTATTCACATGATGTAGACTTTCAAATTCGGTGGATAGTGTAGAAGACCTCCATCTTACAGTAACAACATTCCTCATTTGTTGTTGTATTTCATTGGACTAGTACCTATATGACTTCAGTGATCATGGGAGATCAGATTGTACTCCATTGCATAGAGATATCTTCATATTTATTTTGAGATTGGATTCCACTACACCTTGTTCATGACTATGAAATCCTATGGCATATGTCCACGCTATATTTCCTATTCATGTCTATGAAAAACTATTTGATATATTTCCACATTGATCTACAGTGTAATTCAGATTGGCAGTCATGTGTACAAAGTCATTATGGATTGCAATATTCTCACGATCAACTAATACTTCCAGTTGAGTCGTCATGACTCCACTTATGGGAATTATAATGTATTTTGACCATTGCATATAGTCCTCTGACTACACATATTAGGGGGCATTTGTTACAACAAATTTTGCCTCACTCCATGAAACTTGCTTGGATGGATTTCTATTTCCCTATGCAGAATTAAAGTTCCATTTTTGTTCCTTCCACAGCCAAATAATCATATTTTTACACATATACACACCATATCAGTTATACAACAAGCGTATATGTAGGTTTCTCCACTACAACCCACATACATCAGGTTTGGTGCTCAAAATTAAAAAGTATTCCGAGTTTCCATGCCATGTCATGAGATCCATGATCCTTGAACTTCCATATATTGGCAATGCTCTGACTCGGACCTACAGTTCCATTTGAAGGATATAAATTGAGCCATATCCAAGGCTTGATAGAATAATTCAACTCTGAGAGAAAATACACTCTAGAGAAATTTCATTTCATATTGAGTCTACATCCATTTATCCTGGAAAGTATGAACTCTTTGTTCATCCCTCAAGATCTTCCTTCTTTGTGACAGAGAACCTCATTGAATCCTTTGAATGAGCCTTCCTTTGCTGGAGGATTGAAGTGGTGAAGGACCAACTGGAGGGACTTAGTTTCTCGGTTTTGATATGTGTTGTTATAGAAGTTTATTGCCTATGTACTTCTGCTGATTATTTTAATAGAAATACTCTTTTCTCGTCCAATTGATATCTTGTAAATATTTGAATTATTATCCCATGGGAGTATTTGTCATGTATGTTAATGGATTACACTAATCTATATGATAACGTTATATATTAGTAGCATATGCTTGTGTATCTTGGTTGTTGAGGACAACCTGCAAGTATAAAGATTTGGTTCGCATGCTCAACAATGGTCTTCTTTGAACGTCAAGATGAGGTAGGATCTTAGTCTTGTTTGGTTAGAATTTCAGTTACATAGAATACTTGGGATTAGAGTTGATTTTTGCGTGTCATTTCGTCTATCGTGGTTTACCCATTTTGATAGAGAGATTTTCCTCGTAACAAATGTGACTTACAAAATGATCTAAAAAATCATTTCTTATAGATTAAGGCCAATCCTAAGCAGGGTAATAGACGACGAAAAATTTGGATTTCTTCAAAATAGACAGATACATGACGCAGTGGCCATATCTTAGGAATATATACATGCAGTGAAGAAAAAGAAACTCAAATCTTCCAAACTAAAACTAAACCTGTCAAAATCTTATGATTGTGTTAACTAGACCTTCCTCCAGTTAGTTCTCATTCAAATGGGCATGAACCTCAAAACAATAAATTAGATAATGGGTTTCCTTAATAGTGCTTCCTTTGTGGTCTTTATAAATGAAGCAACTTCACATTTCTTCAGAGCCTCCAGGGGTCTACGCCAAGGCTTCGCTTTGTCGCCCTTTCTATTCCTAATCATCGTGGATGCCATAAGCATATTGGTAAAAGATTCTAGATCTGAAGGGTTGTTAAGAGGTCTAAAAGTGACAAATTCAGAAATAGTATCACATCTTCTCTTCATTGATGATATCTGGTGTAGTATCTATGGCTCTTTGAGGGACATTTCTTACCTCAAGAAAACTCTATGCCTGTATTGTAAGGAAACATGCATGTGGATTAATAAAGAGAAGTTGTGCTTATTAACCAATCAATGCTCAGGGGCCGAGGTTACTTCCTTTCTATTTATGCTTCCAGTTTAGTATAAATTGATGGATGAAGGGGTTAAATACTTGGGATTTAATCTTAATCATAACAAGTACATGAAGCTAGACTGGGCATGGATTATTCGCAAGGTGGAATTGAGAATTGATTCTTGGGTTTTTAGAACTCCTTCCTGCAAAGGTAGGATAGTCTTACTTAAATATGTATTGGAAGGAATACCAGTCTATTGGAGCTTGATCACACCCATTCCTAAAGGTATCCTTGATAATATCACAAATATTATCAGCCTCTTTTTATGGGCTGACAATAAATCTTCAGGAGGGTTTCATTTAGTGAAGTGGTCCTCTTTAGAAACCCCCAAAGATTTAGGAGGTTGGGGAATAAAATATCTATGTATATTTTCTAGAGAATTGGTTGGAAGGAACTTATTGCGCTTATTGGTAGGGAATATCCTATGCACAAAACTGATGAGATCCAAATACCTCCCAAACCTATCTGTCATTGAGTGGTTTAGTAAACTGAATAAATCCTCAAAAGAATCCATAGTGTGGAAGGATCTGGTCTAAGCATTCCCACTAGTAGGAGAATGGGTGGTGTGGAAAATAGGTGATGGAAAAATTGTCAGGGTGGGATAAGATCCTTGGTTTGGAGCTGGCAATAATTTCAGACTCTCCTCCCCCTCATCCTTTAGTTAAGGATAAATAACATTCACTATCATCCTAATGCGTACATTGGTATCCCTTATCCTCAAGGGTGACCAGGTTGGAAAGATGTGACAACTTTAGGCCTCCTTTTGGCCCTTCACGATGAATGGAACTTCTATGTTTCTTGGTTATGCAAAAATTTCATCAATATTTCCCAAGAAAACAAGGACATATTGTGTTGGTCATGTAACCCAAAGGACAGATCCTTCACAACCAAGAAGGGGTACAAAGCATGGCACGAGGAAAGGAAAAATTCCCAACCACAATGGTGGTGGAAGATTTTATGGAAATCCAAGGCCCCAATGTGTTGTAAAATAATTATGTGGTTGGCCTTAACCAACAAAATTTTGACCTGGTATAGTCTAGAAAAAAGGAACTGGTGTGGTCCAAATCACTATGTACTTTTCAAATTAAACTCTGAATCCGCCTCTGACCTTTTTCTCTTGTGCCCTTATGCAATTCAGGTTTCCATGGCGAGAAAAGAAAAGTTTAAACTAGGTGCAAATTGGAATAACTGTAACCTTGAGGAATGTTATAAGTTGTGGATTTAGGACAGGTCATTAAAGCTCTACGCAGGTCTACCATGTATTTTGGCTTCAAACTTATGGTGGGCATGCAACTTGACAATTTTTAAATATAAATGGATGTTTCCTGAAGTAATTACATCTCTAACCATGGCACTGGCAACAGAGTCCAAAGAGAACCCAAAAAATCTAAAGCAAAGGGTACCCTCCTTTCTTGTTATGAATTATTCTGTTCCATGGGGTTATTTTGACGGTGCCAGCAAAGGACACCCACCTTCCATTGGTGTAGGATTTGTGTTATTCTTAAATCAAAACCATTATATTTACATCAGGTATGCTCCAAGTGGAGGTTCCAATAATAAAGCAGAACTCATAGAATTGTGGAACCTTCTAGAGAAAATAAAGCAAAAGGATATTAGGAAGCTTCAATTCACGGGATATTCTAAGTGGGTGATTGATTGGGCTAAAGGAAAAATCTCCATTCAAAACATCATTGTAGCGAATATCTTAAGAAACATAAGACTTTCTTTTCAATCCTTTGATTAGATGTCTTTTAAACATAGATTGAGAGAACTTAATGTAAAAGAGGATGAACTCTCAAAATAATATTTACAGTTGAAAAGAGGGGCCTTTGTGTAGTATGAGTATTTTGAAGGAATTGAAACAAAATAAATGGAATTATTGTTGTTCATTTTTATGTATACGACTCGAAAATGATGCAAGGATATCAGAAATGTTTTGTAAGGATATAAAACAATAATATGGATACAAACTCAAGGTCTTTTTGAAACAGTCTGAATGTGATCCAGGTGGATATTGGTTTGCCACCCACCTATTCCACCAACTCAAAAAACAATTTTCCACCTTGTTTGTTTTTCGGGTTCCAAACTTCTGGTGCCGTTTTGAGGCCCTAAACAACATTTTTTGGGGATCTGGGGCCTAAGTGATTGTTATAGGCACTGTCTTGGGCCAATCAAAAATTTTTATTCTCGGTTATACCTTTCCAATGGTGTGTTGAGCGCCCCAAACATAGATCGTATGAAAAAGTTATGCCCCGAGGAAGTTGACATATCAATTACCCCCATCGGGGGCCCACAAACCTTTTGGTTTTTCATCTTACGGGGTTAGGGTTTTGGATTTTAATTATGTTAAAAATGAATTTGGAGCTTCATTGTAACAATCATATTCTTGCAAATGCGAGTAGCTGTCACATCTCTTCTTAGAGATAAGCTGCCACCATTCTAGCAAGTCTTTCACTCTGTATTTTTACAGTTTTGTACATTTCTCACATTAATAGAAATTGTGTATTACTGTATCTCTGTGTTTATGGTTGCATCTATGATACATTATGTTATATTATTAGTTATCTGAGCTATCTTTGTATATTTCTTTATTATATCCCCGCTCTCAATTTGTGCCAAAAATAATTCGAATCAAAAAATAAACCTTATAAGATAGTTTTGCAAGTTTGGAACATTTATATTCTATGAATATAAGAAGATTTGTTCTATAGAAAAAAAATTTGTAAAAAATATTGTTCCAGTATTAATGATTGAACCTTATATTCTTGACAAAGAAAAATATTTTTTTTATAACTCTAGTTTGTTGGTACATCATCATAATACTTGAACTTTTTCATTATTCAAATATCAAGCTTGTAATCTTCAACGAACTTTGTAAATAATACACTTATTGAAAATGCATGTCGTACATTCATTGATTATTATTCAATAGTCATACAAATATCGTCAGTGAAATTTCAAGCTTATAATCTTCAACGAACTTTGTAAATAATATCACTTTAAGAAAATTCATTGATTATTAGTCCTTGTCGAAGGAAAGCTAGGGACTCTAGTGATTTGTTCGACGTTGACTATCAATTAGTTTGAGTTTGACTACAAATATTTTTTTTCTTTTCCAAACTTGTACATAATGAAAAAAAAAAAAATTATTTTGTTATAACATTTAAATTGATTTTATTAACCATTCTATTGGCTGAAATGATCCAAGTCTTATTGCCTATGATCCTAAAGTTTTCAATCTATATTATAAGTGTGTCTGACAAAATGCATTTTCTGCAATGTCTAATTTTTATGAACCTTTTATATGAAACCGATGATCCTAAGTTTTCAGTGTATATAATAAGTGTTTGACAAAATGCATTTTCTAAGTTTTATGAAGCTTTTATATGAAACACCAATGATCCTAAGTTTTTAGTGTATATTATAAGTGTTTTCTGCAATGTCTAATCTTTATTAAGACTTAACTTTTACTGCATTATCACTTTACTGTCAAATGTCAGTCTGTTGTATCAACACTCATATGTCAGCCTTAATACTCAAATGTTATCCAACCAGCTAGCCTGCCTACCTACATATCGAATCCTTATCCTGCACCACCATGCGATTCCACCCTTTATCCTGTACCAACATGCTATTCCAGTACCTTGCCTTCCAACTTGTCCTAGGATCCTTATTAATCTTACTACACACACAACGGCTTCAAAACCAACTTGTTCTTGAGGAAGCTTATAAATATCTCTATGACCCCATACCTAGAAGAGGCTAGAGCATGATATGCTAACGTTCCAAGAGCGCCCATCTCCATTCACCAATAAAACCTTTTCTTTATCCGATGAAGGAATCTGAAGAGGCCAAATCTCTCTATGACCCCATACCTAGAAGAGGCTAGACCATGATATGCCAACGTTCCAAGAGCGCCCATCTCCAATCACCAACAAAATCTTTTCTTTATCTGATGAAGGAATCTGATAATAGGAAGGAAAACCCCTTAGTAGAGAGAGAAGGTCACCCTAGCAAATCCCTCCGACTTGATAGAGAAATCTTGGTATGGCACTAACATTAGAACATGACTTTTTCTCATTTGTTAGATAGTAGCATGACAGATATACCTCCATAAGTAGTGTTTAAAATTCAAAAAGTACAATTGTTGCAGATTTTATTCAAATTTCAAGACAAGAATTGGATGAAGCTAGAAGAAGTGATTGATAATAGCAAATATCAAACCAAGATTCAAACAATTTATAAGAACATGATAATTACCTATTCTCCTTGCTCCTGGTACATTGTTTCTTTAATGGTTACACATATGTTGTAAGTTGTTGGATCATCAAATTTAATTTGTAAGATGTCATTTAAATTTGCAGTGAAATTTGACCCAGAGCTATCAATTCTCTATATAGAAACTATTCCCTATGTCACAAGCTACCCCCACCCGAATACCGCAACCATCAACAAGACCTACAGTATTCAAATATATAATAGGATTCAAACATATACCAGATAAGATATACCATGTATAAAACCATGTAAATACCAAGTAAGTATAAACCCAGTAATACAAACTCTAAGTTACCCGCATGACCTCGAAAATAACATTTGTTGCCCCTAACTACATAGAAATCGAGAGGGAAGCCATTGCAAAAGATGCACACACAAAGAATAGTTTGTATTATTTAATAGAAAAATGGAGGTTACATATATAGCATGTATATCACTGACTCCTAGCAATCTAGATCCTAAGAAAGTGGATCTGATTAGCTAAAAATAGTAAACCTAGAAACTCACAGTTACAATAGTCATAGTTGAAACTCACAGTTACAACAGTTATAGTTAACCTAGAAACTCACAGTTACAAAAACTGTAAGCTTTATCTCTAACACCCTCCCTTAATGCTTACATTACAAATATCACAATCACAAATTACAAAACATAACAAAAGGTTACAACACAATTTTTTGTCATGTCTGTCTCACTGGTCGTCATACACAGTTACACCCATCTCTGAACTTCATAGACACTCTCTTTCTCTCCATCATCTTCGAGCTACCACTTCATATGACACAAATACAACCGTTTCCGACCATCTTTGAAGTATCTATAGCATTGACGATTCTAAACTACCTCGAAGAATAGTCTCGATACTGAAATATTCAGTAATCGATCTTACAAAATGACCTTTTTACACACACTTACCAACACAATGATAACCTGTAACTGATTATCTTGGAACACCAAAGTACAACAAGACCTTCCAGCATTTAACAGAATTGCTGACATACTCAAAAGAGTAATGCATTCTTATAGCACCGAAACACTCAAGAACTACAAGATTGAATTACATCACCCTGTTTTATATTTGGTTCTTCATAATCATATAAATTTACAAATCACAAACTGCACACCAAATAAAAACATTGAATACTACACACATATCCAAGAACATTATAGACATCTTTTACTGTAAATTTCATACATGGCCCCATAATGAGACTGCATGTGATTCTTGACAACTTCAACCTGGAAATGAATCTTAATAATTTGAGGCCTAAATACTAAACTCTGAAATCCCACAACTGTTGCAATCTCAATTGGAAAAGGAGATAGGATCTGGAATCAAAGATGACCACTAGCATATTATTGAAGTCCAGTTTTTCCAATTCCAAATATTTTGCATTGTTAATGTATGGCATCATGCTCCTGTCAATTATACATTAAAATACATGGGATTTAGCATGCACAGCAACGATGACTCTCGTAGGTAACATAATTTTCTCTTTCCGCTGGCAGCGACTCAATCAATACTTATCTCCACTCAGTAGCTACCAAAAGAAATGGCACATCAAATCGCAGGTCAACACTCCTCATAAGACAAACAACAAAACACACTCACAAAATAAATCTATTCTCACACTTCTACAAAAAATTCAGAAATTCAACACTCCCTAAGCTAAATATGTGCAGAGGATCAACTCTCAGTCTCTCACATATTCCCAGCCCTCCCATGAAGGAGTCTAAGCCAGAACCAGCTCTGATACCAACATAGAAATCGAGAGGGAAGTCATTACACAAGACTCACACACAAAGAATAGTTTGTATTATTTAATAGACAAATGGAGGTTACATATATAGCATGCAGATCACTGACTCCTAGAAATGTAGATCCTAAGAAAGTGGATCTGATTAGCTAAAAATAGTAAACCTAGAAACTCATAGTTACAACAGTCATAGTTGAAACTCACAGTTACAACAGTTATAGTTAACCTAGAAACTCACAGTTACAACAACTGTAAGCATTATCTCTAACATAAATTTTATTGTCATTTATTTTGTTTCCCCTAACAATAGATACTTTCTTTTCCTTTTATTTTGTTTCCCTTCGAATTCCTTCCTTGAGGTATTTTGCGAAGCACACCCCTCTGATTTCTTATTCTTCTGCACTAGCTGGAATTTCTTATCAAATTGATTACCAGTCTACCTACTAATATATTCAGTTTCCTACATGAGTAGTTGGATGATGATAAACATCCAAGTCGTATCCGCCTATGCATATGAAGGTTTCTCTTCTAAACCAGGAATTGGTTTTGGGTCTATTCTTGATATCTTCTATGAACAAACTTCTTACTCGTACTCGCCAAGCCTTTGCTAACTCAGAGTTTAATAAGAGGCAATGAAAATATTAGATAGAACTCAACTCAGGTGACGGGATTTCTCCCTATGCCCATGTTCCTGGCTTAGTTGCTTCCTTTTTCTTTTTCTACATCACTGAAACTCAACACTCGATAACTAGTCTTCATCTTTAGCTAGCATGATGATTGAATTTCAAGGTTGATGATTGTTTCTTTTCGTCTTCAGGTTCTCTATGCTCATCCTTCCCCATAACTTCAAGCAAGAAATAACCCATACTTACACATCACTTCTGAGATCTATAGGTGACGTCCCCCTTCCCTAATTGACAAAGAGTTAGGTTAATGAGATGGTCTCAAATATATTGTGCAGCTACGTTGATTAGAAAAGGATGACACGCGTTGGTGAATTCATTAGCATAAGCATGTTGGGGTTTATGGCATGGGAGGCACGCAGTGGGCATATTTAATTAAGAACATAAAATACTTGACACATGCACCCATGGGAGATATGGGACCCTTTATGCATGTATTACATTTACCTCTAGATAATTCCAAGGGAAGGTGCCCAGGAGGTGGACAATCACTTGTCCTTTGTTAGCACGACAGAGAATGATGAGCATTGCATAGATGAGTGATTTTTCTCTGTTCTTGTTTTCCACCAAAAATGTTGGATTTTGACTCTCTGGTCGGGATTATGTGATGTTTATATTCATGGAACATGACGTAATTGTTCTAGATTTAGTGAAAATCGTGGACCAGATCGGTTGAAAGGATAGATTCTCGAGGTACTTTCTGTATCTTACCTCAAATCACATTTGACTCCCTTTGGACTGTGAAATGAAAATTCTGGCAAAAATTCTTTAAAATGGATTTTTTATGGTTTTCCTTGTTTGAGGGGTGGGATGTTTTTGACCTCTTTAGCCATGGGTAAAAATGGGCTTGAGGGTAAAAAAATTTTCGACCCCTATATATTGGGAGATAACATGCTCTCATTCTAAGTTTGTAGCCTGGGTCATCTTGGGGCTCCTAGCCTCCCTCTTGCCTTTTAAACCAGATTTTTTATGTAAATTAATTAAAAAATGCAACAACTACAAGCTCCACACAATGTATGGCCTTTTTTTTTCTTTTCTGTATTTGCACAAAAGAAAACAAAAATGAAAAAGTCCATATATGAAAAACGTTTTTTTGTTTTATTGCAATTTCTAATATCCACCTGAAAAATCAAATTTCCAGGCAATCACTGGATTTACAATAAAATCAATGTCCACTTTCTATTAAATATAATGTAACCTCAACAGTCTGACTGTACACTGCTAGTTATCCTGGACAACTGTACTTTCTATTCTTGATTTGCTTGAGCCTATTTAACTCAGCTATTTCCCTTTGCATTGTACCAACTTCTTCATACATTCTAATATACTATTTTCTGTTCTATTCTTTCTCTCTGTATTTTCTTGCTCCACAATTTATCATGGTATCAGAGCTACATTAGTAAGCCTCTTCACACAGGATCGAGAGGAAAACGATCCTCAAACAACGCAGAGCTTCACGGATCTCGAAAATCATTTGACACAGACTTTTCACAAGGCTTGGAGAGCTGTCTATCATACTCTCGAAAGATTCTCGCATGAAACTTCCACGAGGAAGAAGACCGTCATACACTCAAAATATCAGCATAAGAAGCTCACGCGAGGTCACAAAGCGTACTACACTCGAAAGTTTCAAGGATTAGAAACACGAGAAGGAAGCAGAGATGGGGAAGAAGAAACTTTAAAGTTTCTTGTAATTTTCAAGAATCATCAAAGATTTACGAAGAAGAGCTGCAGGAGGTGAGAATTCTTGAAGAATTCAAAGAATTCATTCAAATTCACTAAAGATTCTTGCAGAAGGCAGAATCATTTAAAGATTTACAGGAAATCGCTCAAATCTGTCAAAGATTGTAGCAGAGAACGAAGAACTCATGAAATTCTTTCAAATCTTTGAAAGATTCATGAATCTTTCTTCCACATGAGTAAAGAATGCGTCTCAGGTGCAAAGAACCTCCATTGAGGATGTAAGATTCGTCCTGCGAACAGATCTAGAGCAGGAAACCAGTTCATAAGGGACGAAGAGAGGGCGGAAAAGAAGAAAGAATTTCAGTCGTCAGATCTTGCACAAAGGACCGATAGCAGTTGGATCATCTAGAAAGTGCACGAGGTTTAGTCCTCTGAAGTGCACAGGAGAAATTTCAACTTGTGAAGTCGCGAAATCTCGACATCATTTGGATCGTCCATCAAGAGACACGTGGTGAGATCTCATCATTTCGCTGACTTGCAAAGTGTAAAGGTCAGAAGACTGTCGTGATAATTTGTGAATCGTGAAATCACGAGTCATTCTAGACCATTGGATCATGAAAGATCATGAGTCTTCGATCTTATCCCATCGCAAAATCGAGAATCAGGAGTTGGACGAGCAAAGGTGATCGCACTCCAAAACTCTGATACGCGATATCACGAAATCCTGAGAAGACTTGTGAGTCGTCCATCTCAGAGGACAGGTGGCAGAAGATCCAAGTACCATCAAATTGGCATATCAGATTTCATGGTTTTGAAACACTGTCGCAACAAGAGCTCTAAACTCGTGAAATCGCGATTCACGAAATAGCAATAAGATCACAGCCATGCATTTGTTCAGACACGTGGCAAACATCGAGGAAACCATTGGCGTTTCAGAAACCAGGGTTTTCAAGTTGGCAGAGGCTTTGGAGTCGCAAGTCACAAAATAGCGAAACAACGAGGACTGCCCATCGTAAGGGGACATGTGGCGTAAATTCGAGGGATTGGGAAAAGTCCCAAAAGGGGAGAGTCCATCGGCACATCGGGATTCGGTAAATCATGAATCCTGAGGACAAGAAACACGAGCATTTCGGAACTACGAAGTCCGAAATCCCGACAGGAGGAAACCTCCATCTCGTCAAAATGAGGGATCGAGAATCTCCACGGTGCAACCCCCGAATAAGACTTGAGTCGTCCAGCTGTTGGCACACGTGGCAGAGATCAAAGGAATCGAGAAAGTCTCGAAAGGAAAGCGCCATCAACAAATTAGAGATCAGGGAATCGAGGAGTCATAAGAGCTCGTCATCAGGGTTCATGAAGTCCCGATTCGCGATATCCTGATAAGATCTGGGTCGTCAGATCATAGGAAGATCTGGATCATTAAATTGTCCAAAGGCAACTTTCACATTTCAAAAAATTGAAAGGAAAAAAACCGGAAAAGCCCGTAGCGCTTTAACATTAAGGCACGTGGTCACACTGCATGGTGAATAAGTCCAAAATCAAGAATTATGATCTCTCTTTGGCCATCGGCAAATCGACGTTTCGGCGATCGGAGGTAAATACGAAATTTCCTCTATTTTTTTCTGCATATTTTTTTTTTATGGCGTCGTCTAGCAATTTAGGACCAACTCAGGGTCTGATTCTTCTAGGAAAGAATTACGAGTTTTGGTCTCTTTAGATGAGATCCTTCTTGCAAGCATAAGAGTGTTGGGAACTAGTGGATCTTGGATATGTGGAACCAGATCCAGTAGCCCTTTCTGCCATGACAAATCCACAGAGAATTTCTCAGACAACACTAAGGAACAAAGAAAATAAAGCCAAATTTTGGATTCAAAATTCTGTGGATGATTCAATTTTCTCAAAAATCACAGGTGTTGGTACTTCCAAAGAGGCTTGGGATATTATTAAATCTTCCTACCAAGGAAATGACAGGGTCAAAATAGTTAAAATACAGACCTTGAGGACGTAATTCGAGACTCTAAGGATGACGGAGTCCAAAAATGTGGATCAGTTCATGACTATAGTCATGGGAATCGTGAACCAGATCAAACTGATTGGTGAAACCATCAATGATCAATGAATTGTTGAGAAAATTCTCAGAAGTTTACCAAAGAAATTTGAAATGGTTGTAACAACAATCCTTGAATCCAAGGATCTGTCAATTTTTTCAACAGATGAATTAATTGGTTCTATGGTGACACATGAGACCAGACTGCATCTCACAGATGAGTCAATCTCCAATACTTTCAAAAATCAATTCTCCTTCAGCAGAGGGAGAGGTAGAGGAAGAAGCAGAGGTAACCAAGGAAGAGGGAGCAATCAAAGTAATCCTCACTCCAGTGGAGGTAACATGCAACAATATCCAAATCAAAATTTCCAAGGTCAAAGATAGCAACAACAAAATCAACATCATAATTTCCAGCCTCAAAGAGGCAGAGGGAGAAGATCAAATGAGAAATCAAACATACAATGCTATTACTACAAAAAGTATGGGCACTATGAATCTGAATGCGGGAAGAAGCAAGC
Organism: Picea engelmannii; assembly: GCA_009831015.1. Lineage (NCBI taxonomy): Eukaryota > Viridiplantae > Streptophyta > Pinopsida > Pinales > Pinaceae > Picea > Picea engelmannii. The sequence goes on along the minus strand of ML782688.1, from coordinate 476,511 downwards.
AGATCAGCTCTCAGGCAGAGCACATGTGTCAAATCACACGAGAGAAAACTCAAGAGGTATGTTTCTTTCGTGCTACAAGATTGAAGAACAAACTAAAGATCTCTGGTTGTTGGACAGTGGATGCAGCAATCACATGATAGGTAACAAAGAATTACTTTCATGCATTGATTCTTCAATCTCATATGATATTACACTTGGAAATGATTACTTTCTAACGTTTATTGATGATTTCAACGGAAAAATATGGATCTATTTTCTCAGACACAAGTCTGAAACTTTTGTAAAATTCAAAGAATTCAAGGCAGAAGCTGAAAAACAAAGTGGAAAATATATCAAAGCACTCAGGTCAGATGGAGGAGGAGAATACAACTCCAGAGAATTTGCAAATTTCTACAAATCACAAGGCATTATTATGCAAACCACAACCAAGTATACTCCACAATAGAATGGAGTGGCTGAAAGGAAAAATCAGACAATAATGAATATGGCAAGAACACTTCTCAAAGAGAAAAGTTTGTCAAATAGGTTTTGGGATGAAGAAGTAGCATGCTTAGTTTATCTCTTGAATAGATCACCAACCACAAGTGTAAAGATGAAAGTCCCCCAAGAAGCATGGAGTGGGACAAAGCTAAATGTTGCACATCTAAGGACATTTGGTTGCATAGCATACGCTCACATACCTTCCGAATTAAGGAAGAAACTTGATGAAAAAAGTGAGAAATGTATTTTCACTGGATATAGTGAAACATCTAAAGCTTACAGGCTTTACAACCCAATCACCAAGAAACTAATTCTCAGCAGAGATGTAAAATTTCTGGAAAATCAATTCTGGAATGATTTAGAAAATCAGCAGATGGACAGTCAAAATCCATTGCTGCCAAGTTCTGAAAACACAGAAAATTTAGAACAGCAAGTACCTCAAACTACTCTTCCAATATTGCAGGTACAAAGACAACCTGAAAATTCTCAGGATAACTCAACTTCCAGAAGAGAATCATTCTCTCAACCACAAAATCAGAGAACTTGAAGTTTGAGAGAAATCCATTAGTAGTTGGATGACTTTGAACAAGACAACATTTTTTCTTTAATGTCATGTCAACCTACGTCTTTTAAGGAAGTAGTTGAGCCACATTGGGTTCAAGCCATGAACCAAGAAATTGACTCCATTGAGAAGAACAAGACATGGGATCTTGTTGATTTGCCAAGTCACAAGAAAATTATTGGTGTCAAGTGGGTTTACAAACCTAAACTCAATGAAAAAGGGCATATTGAAAAACACAAGGCAAGACTTGTTGCCAAAGGATTCTCACAACAACCTGGTACTGATTATGGTGAAACTTTTTCTGCAGTAGCAAAATTAGACACTGTAAGGACTCTATTGGCCATAGAAGCCCAACACAAATGTCAAGTATACCAAATGGATGTCAAGTCAGCATTCCTGAATGGTTTCTTAGAAGAAGAAGTTTATGTCGATCGGCCACCTGGATTTGAAGTCCAAGAGCACCCAGCCAAAGTATATCTGTTGAAGAAAGCCTTGTATGGATTAAAGCAAGCTCCAAGAGCTTGGTACAATAGAATTGACACTTATCTCATAAAAAGTGGTTTCAGCAGAAGCCAAAATGAGTCAACTCTTTACACCAAAATAGATCATCATGGTAAAATTTTGATTGTATGTTTATATGTTGATGACATGATCTATACTAGAAATCTTGAGTTAACAGATTTCAAACATGCCATGCAATCTGAGTTTGAAATGACAGATCTTGGCATAATGAAATATTTTTTAGGGATTGAGGTCAATCAATCAAACAAAGGCATTTTTGTCTGTCAGCAAAAGTATGCAACAGACAACCTCAAAAAAATTCGCATAGAAGATTGCAATCCAGCAGAAACCCCCATACCACTAGGCACAAAATTGAGAAAGAAAGATGAAGGTCCTACAGTGGACTCTACCCTATACAAAAGTTTAGTAGCCAGTTTTTTGTATCTTACAACAACTAGGCCTGACATTATGTATGCAGCCAGCCTTGTTTCCAGATTCATGGAATCACCCAAAGATTCTCATTGGAAAATGGAGAAACGAATTCTAAGATATGTTGCAGGAACTCTCAATTTTGGCTTATGGTACACTAAATCTGATAGTAATCAACTTTCTGGTTACACAGACAGTGATTTAGCAGGCAGCCTAGATGACAGGAAAAGCACATCTGGACATGTTTTTCAACTGGGCACAAACCTAATCTCATGGGCATCAAAGAATCAGCCAATTGTTTCAATATCTTCTGCAGAGGCAGAGTATGTCACTGCTACCTCAACTTCCTATCAAGCTGTGTGGCTGAGAAGAATATTGAAAGATATGTCACATACATAAAAGGATCCAACTCCTATTTTTTGTGATAATACTTCAACAATTTCTTTATCCAAAAATCATGTGTTTCACAAGAAAAGAAAACACATTGACACTCGTTTTCATTTCATACACGAGCTAGTCAATAATGGTGATATTGCACTACAATTATGTGGTTCTCGAGATCAGCTTGTTGATATCTTTACAAAGCCACTAGGAAAATGGGTTTTTTATTTTCAGAGACAACACTTAGGCATAATCAGTGCTGATGTTTGTAACTGTTGAGTTTAAGAGGGAGTGTTAAATATAATGTAACCTCAACAGTCTGGCTGTACACTACCATCTGTCCTGGCCAGCGGTACTTTCTATTATTGATTTTCTTGAGCCTATTTAGCTAAGCTATTTCCCTTTGCATTGTACCAACTTCTTCATACATTTTAATATACTATTTTATGTTCTATTCTTTCTCTCTGTATTTTCTTGCTTCACAATTTATCACTTTCCAGCCATTACCAGAAAAAAAAAAAACCTGACAATGCCCAAAAAGTGATTTACTATGTGAACAACATCATAGACGAGGAAATAAGACATCTCACAATTAAAAAATGGGCAACTTATAAATTCTAGCCCATGGGAGTGTGGTCTAGCAACAAGCAGAAAGGTGACCAGGTTTGTTGCAGATTCTATTTCAAAAGCGGGTATTTTGATTCCATTTGGTCATATGATGATTTCAGAAATGCAGGGTTAGGAATCCTATGAGTTCATTCACCACCCTTTCCTGGATGGTCTGCCTCTCCAAGGCAATTATCTCAGGTTTTCTACCAGTCGCACACAAGGCTTCTTTATGCTCCATCTCAGCAGTGTTTATGTGATCCAATTACTTTACTTTTGATGATGTGGTGTGAGTTCATATGCTCACACCAGTATGGTTTTTTTCTTCAGATATTTGATTCTATGATCTCTGTGAGCCGTGTGGCTTAGTTAGGAATAAGAAGAGCTATGAAGAGCTACATGGAAGCAATGTGTCATTCCTTCTTTAGTTCTTTCTAGCCAAAGTATGCATCTAGGTTTGCTTGCTGCTGCAGCTCATGTAGTTTCCACAAATATCATGTTTTACATTTTCTATAATCCTAGGTATACTTTATAACTAATGGGGGTCTTTGTATTGGGGTCTAGGATTTATATAACAACTGGATGAATAGTATGCTAACTAAATAGAACTAGCATTAAATAGATATGGTAGCTGAGTAAAGTCTGATGAAAATGTGTATATTTAGTTTCTGATGAAAATGTGCATATTTAGTTCCTATTATAGTTTAATGACATTGTATAGTTTAATGACATTATATAGCAATGCCATTGTATTATGAAACTTAATATTTTTTGTTGTTTTAAAAATGGCTTAAGTTGTTATTTGCATGTCCAATTCTAACCATGACACATTAGTGCAATATCACTTGTTAAAATAGGTAAACTGTGAAATCCAATGGCCATTATGGTATTAGTCGAATAGGTATCTTTATTAAAAATCCAAATGTTTCTCATACAATTCTTCTCAGTACTACTTAGTCATTTACTTTTAGATATTGCAATTTCTTCCCAGTACTACTCCGTCATTTACTTTAAGATATTCCAAACTAATAAGCCTTAATAAATTTTGATGTAAATGCATTTATTAAAATTGATATGATTCAAGAGGGGGCTATCTGATTCACCATCATTTTCTCTATACATTTTATGGATTTGAAATCACATAGTAATATTAATATTTTCAATTTCATTGTCATCACCACTGCAGTGGCATTTGTTATTCAGTAGTCATCCAAATAACCAGTGGCACTTGTTATTCAATAGTCATCCAAAATAACCTTAGTCAAATTTAAAGCAATAGTCATCCAAATAGCATTAGTCAAATTTGAAGCACCATGCAAGTGCCATTATGGTTTTTTCACAATATAAACATCAATAATAAATTTAAAATATATGAAAAAATAAAAGTAACATGTTTTTTAATGAAGAGTGAATGAGCTTTCAGCCTTTTAAAGGGTGCAATTGATTTTGTAATTAATATCATTTGTAATTTATGAAATTTATGCTAAGTATGTGTATTTTACACTGATTATTCCAATTGATGTTGTAATTAATATCTGAAATTTATACCATAAATTTAAAATATATGAAAAAATAAAAGTAACATGTTTTTTAATGAAGAGTAAATGAGCTTTCAGCCTTTTTAAGGGTGCAATTGATTTTGTAATTTATGAAATTTATGCTAAGCATGTGTTTTTTACATTGATTATTCCAATTGATGTTGTAATTAATATCTGAAATTTATACCATGATGTGTTTTTTACATTCATTAATCACTATGCATTGATTATTCCCCACTAGTGATCCAAATAGCATCCTTTAAATTTGAAGTATTATGCAATTGTCATTGTGATTTGTTTATATATTAATTTTTCAAATGTATAAAGATAAATAATAATAAATTTAAAATATATGAGAAGATGAAGATAATATGTTTGTTGAAATGATATTAAGTTAAATAAAAATTTATTTATTTATAACAATATATATTACACATAATTTTTTTTTTATATATTTTTAAAATTTTACTACTATTTAAAAATTATTATTATTATTTAATTAATATAATATTTATTAATAAGTAATTATTAATTTTACCTGAGGGGTGTAGATTGATTGGCATGTGTAGTGTAAATTATTAATTTTTAAATAACATTATTAAATTAAATATTATTATTAATATTTTTTTATAAAATAAAATTAATAATACATAATTCATATTATGATTTGATTACACTAAAAGAATCAAAATATGTTTAAGATTTTGAATTTGTATAGTTTTTAACTTGCACCGTGTGATCTCTAAATTTTACACAATGTCAGCAATTAGTATAAAATTCATATTATTATTTTTTTGTTAGGGAAATATATTGAATCCCGCTAAAGAGAAAAAGTTACAAATGTTATATCCCGAAAGATCGTGGCAGCATCGCCCTGGTGGGAAACCAATTATGTCACATGTCCGTGGAGTTTCCAATTGTCCATGCAATTTTCAAAAAATGTGCTAAGTCTAGAGCTAGGATGCCACGCAACTTTGAAACCCAATAAACTAAACTGTCTGGAAGCATAAAAACATGAGAAACCTGAGAAAGTTGGGATCATTCGGAGCTAAGGTCGGGCCTTCGTTCTTTCCATTAGTCCTATGTAGTCTCCTGACCTAGAATCCCTATGTTCGGGATGGTATGCTAGAGATCCTAAAGAAGAGACTCCAAAATCTCCTCACGACGAGCCCAACTATCATCCTTATTCAACAAATCCTTGATGGCACACTTGACGTCCTTGATTGAGATCTAGATGAAATCCAAATAATTCTTCAAATTCTTCATCCCATCACACCCAGAACGGGAAATTTGGGGCGGGGGTGGAGGAGCATGAGAGATCCAAAGAGAAACTATCATATATACACTCATGGTGATAAGATTTGGGGACACAAAAAAACATGCTCTGTGTCAACAACCCCATCAAATCAACAAAAGGCAACAACCCAACAAGTAGTACCCCATCCCACAAACTCAATCAATTTGCACGACGAAAAGCCAACAATCATATTAGGTCCCATGGTAGAAGATATAGATCATTCATTCCCTCCCTTCTACACATCATTGAACATACATGATAAGGTATTGTATAATTTTCTAATGGATTCAGGAGCCTCTCATAATCTCATGCCCAAAACTTTCATGAAGGAACTAGGACTGGAAGTCACCAAAGCATACCATGACTTGTATTCTTTTGACTTGAGGGGGGTGCAATGTCTTGGGGCTTGTTAGCGCCGTAATTTTTCTTTCCATTTTAGAGTTGGTTTTAAAGTCACATTGTGACCCATGTGCCCAAACATGTGAAGTCAGGTACATAAAACTGTGAGTTTGAAGTCAGCAAGTGTCCGGTTAGCCCTTGGAAAGGAGAAGGGATGTCATATTCGAAACTTGTATAGGAGGTACGGGTATGTCTTTTCCAAGAAAGTCGAGTCCTGTTGAGAAACTAGTCTTTACGTGCCCCAGGTCGAGTCAAGTAGTTAATAGAGGTCGCATCAGAAATTACAACAGTTATTATTATTTCATCATGGAGGTCGAGGGAATGAAAAATCATGGCGTTCGTATCATTCATGCCAAGAAATCCTTATCACATGTATCCTACACACGGGGATTTTCCATTGAAAACTTGCATCTTGACTTGGAACATCTCGTCGCCATGAATTTGTTGTCCGCCAAAATGATTTCCTCTCCTATCCAATTCGTTATAAATCTCGGATGCTCGACATTATCTCTAGATGTAGAACCAGGCCTAAACTCTATTTTCAATTTCCCCTGCCAGTCCAGCTTGTTCAGAACCTTCCCTCTTGTGCGTTTGTTGGATACATTGTGTGCAAAGTTCACCTTGGTCGCACCATGGCGACCTCTCATAGCACAAGGAAAGGCATGCGAAGCAGAAAAACTGTAAGGTCTAAGTCCCAAAGGGACTTGAATTCATTCTCATCTACAGCAGGCATTCCCAAAGATGTGAAAGAAACTATTCTTTTACCTACAGAGAAGACCAGATCAAATCACATAAAATATGAAACGAAGGGATTCACATAGGAAAGGAAGATAGTAAGAGCCCCCTCTCCCAAACAACAAATTCCTCGGAGGAGGGGCAGGCCGAGAAAGAACCAGGAGATCATGGAAGCTCGAATTTCAGAAGAACTGTGCATCATATTGATAGCTGAAGAACTACTCAGACACGCCATCCAGCTAGAACCTATTGGGGGATCGAACCGGGAAGACAGGAGCAGAACAATGAGAGCCTATATCGTAGGAGAAAATGAGAAAGTGCCATCTCAACAAATGAAGCAAGAAAAGATGTCTATCGTCGAACTCTATCAGGGAAACATGGAATTTAGGCGACAACTAGCGACAAAGGCTACGGAAGCATCCACAATGCAGGGTTGCAAAGGGAACTTGGCATAGTTGAAAAGGAAACTCAAAGAGGTGCAATAAACCACTGTATAGCTGCGAGAAACACATAGATTGATGGAATAAAGGCATGCAAAACATTCCAATGAATGTGAAACAACTGAGAAGGAAGCCTGCACAGCTCTCGCCAATGCGCAGCAAAAAAACGTTTTGCTAGCGCTCGTCTCTGCACCTGCAAAGGTTGAGAAAAATATTGGCAGTTTTGAATGATACATTTCTCTAAAGGACACTACCATTTTGATAACGTCCATGATGATCTAACAATTGCTTACTGTGTGCAATTCTCAACAAATGATCACATTATATAAATCAAAGTTGTTATTTAGAGATAGCAAGCTCCTGACAGACACCTGTTTGTGGGGACACTTGCTTAAAGGGACACAACGAAACATATTTTTTCCATGCCAAAGCCTGACCGACGATCATATCCATGTGGCGAACCTGTGAATAGTCATAATTAAATAGGTGTGATTATTGTCTATTTTTGTTAAACACTCTGCGAAGAGTCTCCAATGCATGTTTCTCAATTTTCCTAGTTCTAAGGGTTAGTAGTTAGGAAGCAGGGTAGCCCAAGTGGCACCCTCATTTATATATTTAATCTTTTCGATGTAAGTCAGGTTGGTTAGCAGATTTGGTAGACGATAACTATTGTATGTAATCTAAAGTTTTGACCAGAATTTAATGCAAAGGTCGTGTGACTTGATGAAAATATTTGATTTGTAACAGTTGGATGTATTTTTATTCTTTCTTTGTATGCGTGATTTCCTGTTATATTTATTTGATATCTCTTTCTATCTATTTCAGAATGAATTATTGAACCTGCAGATTCAATGTACAATGCCCCTTGTTCATGCCACTTAGACAACATGTTTTCCTCTAAAAGTTAACTCCAAATTCGCCCACAATGATGCTCCTGAGTTACTTCCTGTAATTTCACCCTCCACACATTATGGTTTTACAATGAAGGTTGTTGATCGCCCATCCTTATCCTCTCAAGTCCAGTCACTAAGTCATTTTTCCCATTTTTTCTCAAACAGACCACATAGCCCAAGTCTTACTTTCTTGCGCCAATATAACTAGAACCCATTATATCATAGGTGTTAAATCTAGCCATTGTTTTCAAATTCATATACCGCATGGAGACCATGCCACTTCCAAGAGAGCCCTCTCCAAATCTGAAAGGCTAGTTTCTAGTCTCAAAGTTGGTTGAAAAAGTTACCTTCGTTGTCTGTTTATCATCTGAACATATTTACGTAGTGAGAACGACAACGTTGTAATTTGACCCTTGAGGGTAACAGAGGAACAAACATCCATACTGGTTGAAATCCTTACCCTAGAAACTCCAGTCCAAATAGACCAGTAGTTCGAAGTAGCACAATTCAGGAAACCTGGCTCCAAAGATGATTTACACCAGAGTGAATCCTGACCCAAACCCCTCGGAGCCTGTTTAAGACCCCGAGAAGATTCTGCACAAGGCTAGAGAGAAAGCATCATACCCTTTCTACTACTTGGATAGAAGCCTGTCCTTTCCCAAAGATGAAACGCAGAGCATTGTCGACCTTGATTTTGACACATTCTTTGAGCAAACTTTGTTTCAGTTGAAGTCAGAAACCAGTTTTGACGAGACTATTTTCGACCCAAAGAAATTTTGAGCCCTAGTATCAAATAATATCCCTCAAAATATGAATCCTCCTAGGGCTATGGACACCAAATTCGCTCTCCTCATCTTTCCTTCCCAATTGCATGAATTTCCTCAAAATTATAGCCAAATGATTAGGCTCTACGACGTTGAGGGAAATGTTTTCTCTCAGAGGCACCTGGATTGGATTAATGATTTCATTGACCTAGAGGAGGTGGACTATGCAGATAAAAAAATGAGGTTGTTTACACAAATCCTCTCGAGAGATATAAGAAAATGGTTCAAATCCCTCCCTCCTGCGAGCATTTGGGACTTTGTTGCATTCGAGACATCGTTCCTAGATAAATGGGGAGACAATAAAAAAACTTTGAAGTTGCTGACACAACAAAATAACATGAATAAAGCACTGGAAGAGATAGTGTAGGAATTCTCGGCCCACTTTTTGAAGGTGTACAAATCGATCCTTGCAGAAGTCAAGCCGCCCCCTCGGTGTTGCGCAATTGTGGTACGTTGATTCCTTTGAAAATGATTTTTCCCTATTGTTAAGAGAAATAAGATCAGGGAATCTATATTCTATAATGAGCAATGTTGTCTAAGTCAAGGTAAACATGATGGCACCGGGAAATATAAAACCAAGGTTCAATTGAGGTGACAAGATACCCCACGGAGATGCACAACCATCGACGTCGCAGTCTTTAGATGATAAATTCGACATGATGATGAAGACCATGGAGAATTTGATGGAGAGAATGTCCATGGGAAATAGACCTTTTTCCCGAGAACAGAATGATCCACCTCCCAGAAATCAAAACCTCAGAAGAGGTCAAATCCCTCAGATCAGATAGAGGGAATGTAAATATCAAAGGGATCAAGGTGACCAGCAAATGAGACCTCCTTTCCAGAGCAACTACGTGGATGAGGATTTCGACCAGACATTCGATGACCAGATACATTGTTGTGATGACCAAAACCCACGCGTGTTCCCAATAAAGAGCGATCATGATCAGTATATGAGTAGGAAATAAGACTTCGTGCCAGAGGTTGACAATGATATGATACTTGAAGCAGATGATGCACTGTCTTGGGAGATGGAAGAGTTTAGGAAAGGCTATAAAAACACCATCATGAAGTTTCATAAGAAGTATAACCTCCGGAGCAAAGATGTGCCTATCGATTCGGAACAAACGAACCCCATAAGGAAGCCTCCGGTGGACACTCCTTCCACAATCTGAATAAGGTCGGATAACACGATCAAGGATGCAACAAAGAAAGATAAGTCCAAGGAGGAGGTCCCCAAGAAATCCCCAGAGATAGTACGAGAGGCGAGTGGAAAATAGGTAGAGAAAACTTGTCCCACTTTCAATTTTGAACACTTTATGGCCAAAATAAGAATCTTTGTCCCATTCAATGAACTTATTAGAAAGGGTGAGTATCAGGAACAAATCATTAAAATGTTGAAAATGGGGGGGACCCCTGATTCTCTGAATGTTCAAGATGATCACCCCACCATCCTTTTTGGTCCACGCGTTGAAGAGATAAGCGATATCGAAGACGTTCGTCCTTTCTACGTCAGTTTGAAGATCAATGACATGAACCTGCATAACACTATGCTGGATTCTGGCATGTCGTACAACCTCATGCTAAAGGTGATCATGGACGAACTAGGGTTGGATGTCACTAGGGAATACAAATACCTTTTCTCCTTTGCTTCAAGGAAAGTCAACTGTTTGGGCCTTATCAAGGACCTATTTGTATCGTTGGCTAAAATACCCACAAAGAACATGGTCATGGATGTGGTCATCACAGACATACCCCCAAAATTCGGCATGTTTCTCTTAAGGTCGTGGGCTTTGAAGTTGAAGGGCACGTTGCAGATGGATATGTCATATGCCACTATCCCTATTTTTGGCCATGATAGAAGGTTGTACAGAGAAGTGTTGTTGAAGTACATGGTAAGAAGCAAGGTGCAGCCACACAATCATCCAATATACACCATCAACACCTAGGTGGGGTCTTCTATATTCTACAATGACCTGAATTTCGAAGAGGAAGAACCGACAACCATTGTAACAGTTGATGAGGAGACAACGTGGGAAACAATAGAATGCACCGACCCAAAAGACCGCGGAAAAAATAGGTTGTGTAACATGAGTTTTGATGACACAGTCATCAGAGAAGGAGTTGGGGTTGGCTTATGGGTGAGCCCCCCCAAACAAAGCACAAAGTTGTGCTCATACAATCTCGCATTTGAATGAACTAACAACATGGCCAAGTATGAAGCACTAATCTTGGGCTTACAAGTTCTAAAAGAATTGGGTGCACAAAAAATAACAGTGCGCAAAGATTCTGAGATGATCATAAATCAGGTAAAGGGTGTATATCAGACCAAACACCCTAGGCTGAGAGCGTACAAGAATTTTTCTTTTGGCCTCCTCAAAGGATTCTCAGAATATGACCTATATGCTATCCTAGAGAGAAAAATCAGGTAATTGATGTGTTGGCCACCTCGACCTCATTTTTTAAGATCCCCATATTCCCAAACAAAATGTATGAAATCGAGGTCAGGCACAGGCCGACAGTGCCTAATAAAATCAAACACTGGAAAGTGTTCGATGATGACAAACAGGTGGAAACATTCCTCCTTATGAGAGACAAGTTCACTAATAAAAACATTGACCAGGAACGTTGTGGTGACAAAGATGAGAGCGCGTATGCGCGCAGTAACAATGACCCTTTCCAAAACCATATCGTGGTAAGGGACATAATACAATTGAAAAATAATATTATTCCAAAGGGGTTGGTGCCGCTGGAAAAGATGTTTGGCGAGAATGATGTGGCTAAGAACCCTAAGATCACTGCAAGCAAAGAAGACATGGAAGACTGCAAGATCGGGACTGAGGAGAACCCGAAGATGGTAAAATTATCCAAGAAACTTAGTCCATAGGTCAAGCAGGACTATGTAAATCTCTTGAAATACTTAACGAATGTCTTCGCATGGAGATACGATGACCTGAAAGTGTATGAAACGATAGTGATCCAACATGTTATCCCTCTCAAGAAAGATCAGAAATCTTTCAAATAGAAGTTGAGATGGATAAATCCCCTGTTGTCCCCGCTGATGAGGAAGGAGGTAAAGAATCTTTTCGATGCTAAAATTATTGTTTCTTTGAGATTCTCGAAATCGGTAGATAATTTGGTACCTGTGAGAAATAAAAGCGGCAAGATAAGACTATGTGTGGACTTCCAAAATTTAAATAAAGTGTCTCTCAAGGACCACTATCCCCTTCCTAAAATGGACTACATCCTACAAAAGGTGGTGGGGTCTCAGAATATGTCTATGATGGACGAGTTTTTAGGATATAATCAAATCATGGTCCACCCAGACGACAGAGAGAAAACGACTTTCACAAATCCATGGGGAATGTTCATGTACGCCAAGATGTCATTTTTCCTGATGAACGCTCGAGCCACTTTTCAGAGGGCCATGGACATTATGTTTTCTAATTGAAAGGACAAATTCATTGTGATTTATCTGGACAACATCACAATGTACTCTGCCTCCGACAAGCATCATCTCAAGCACTTGAAGAGAGTTTTTCAGAAGTGCTAAAAGTTCGACATATCACTAAATCTAAAGAAATCACATTTCATGGTGGAGGAGGAAAAGATATTAAGGCACATCATTTCCAAGGAAGGAATTAAAATAGACCCCAATAGGATTGAAGGGATCCCAAAGATCGACAACCCGTGCAGTAAAAAGGAGGTGCAATCTTTCCTGGGAAAGGTAAACTTTTTAAGGAGATTCATCCCAAACCTGGCCGAAATCATAAAACATATAACTTGCATGATGAGGATGGGAAATGATATTAAGTGGAACCCAGAGGCCAATAATTCTTTCAAATATATCAAAGTGGCACTGGAAAAGGCTCCTATGCTATCCAACCCAAACTTTACGAAATATTTCCTCCTTTTTTCATTTGCCTCAGAACATACTATTGTTAGCATACTACTGCAGAAGGGCGAGTAGGATTTCGAGAAACCCATAGACTATTTTAGTCAGATGCTACGCGATGCTCCACTAAGGAATGACATCATGGAAAATTAGGGGTATGCCTCAGTAAAATCCTTGAAAGAATTCAAGACATACATATTGCACTCCCATGTTATCACTTGTCTACCCAACAATTCAGTAAAGGATATTTTGACTCAACCTGGACTGGAAGGAAGGAGAGGCAAGTGGAAAGTGGCCATGTTATAATACAACCTTGAAATCAAGCCTATAAATTTAATCAAAGGTCAGGTTCTCACAAAGTTGATGACGTAGTCGAACTGTGACATTGTAGGAATGAATTTCATCGTTGATCTGTCGAAATGCCCCCAAGAAGAAAAAACTATGCAAGCGCCTCAACAATTCATCAATTCGCCATGGTACATGGACATCATATATGTGTTGGAGAATATCTAGGCCCCTCTGGGTGTAGGTAATACTAAGGCCATATTTATCAATCTCAAAGCGGTTAAGTTCTGCATCCTGGACAAGTCACTCTATTGGAAATATCTCGGGGGAATATTATTAATTTGTTTACTGGAATATGACGTGAAGCGGGCCATACAAGAATTTCACAAAGGTGACTGTGGAGGACACCACTATTGGAATACCACCGTGCACAAAATCCCAAGGGTAGGTTATTACTGGCCTACAATTTTTGCTGACATATATAAGGCGGTCTCGAGCTTCCACAAATGTCATCTTTTCAACAGAAGAAGAAAGTTGTAGACCCTGCCACTGAAGTTGATCTCAGTCATAGCACCTTTTATGCAGTGCAGTCTAGACTTTATAGGAGAGATAAACATGCCATCCTCTACGTAGAATAAATGGATACTCACAGCCACCAAATATTTCATGAAATGGATAAGGGCGATCCCCATGAAACAAGCTACCGATGCAATCATTATCCAATTCCTGGAGATGAACATTTTATCGAGGTTTGGGTCACCCATTAAGATCATTACAGATATTGTAGCCGCATTCAAGTCTAAGAGGATGGAGAAATTTTTCCAGGATTATAACATAACCCTGGGGCATTCCATGACGTACTATCCACAAGGAAACGGGTTAGCAGAATCCTCGAATAAGAGCCTAACTAGGATTATAAAAAAGACTCCTGCAAGAAAACAAGAGAGCCTGACATAAAAATATTATCTACATGTTGTGGGTAGATAAGGCCACCTCCAATAAATCTATATCAACGTCACCTTTCCAAATCATTTGCGGTGAGGACACAATTTTCCCTAGTTCAAGGCGACTGCCCGTCAGGAAGTTGTTGCAAGAACAGGAGGCTGAGCCAAATGATGCACAGAGGAGGATTAATAAGCTAATTCACATGCAACAGGAGAGAGAGAAGGTGTATAATTCATCACAGCGCCATCATGAAAAGATAAAGAAAGCCTTCGATAAGCGTTCTAAGCCAAGCGATTTTTGGTTGGGTGACATAGTTTTGAGATGGGATTCAAGAAATGAAGGTAAAGGGAAGCATGCAAAGTTCGACCACCTTTGGACAAGTCCATTCAGAATCTATGATCATAACGGAAAAAATGCTTATTTTCTAGAAGGATTAGATGGAGAAATTTTTGATTGGGGCCTTGTAAATGACAGGTTCCTAAAACATTACCTGATGAAATAAGATCTGTTTAAGCCATTTTTCATTGTAAATAGATGTTTTTTTTGCATCGAATCTGTAGGTCAGTAGAAAATTGAAGCCCGAAGTAAAGGCCCTAAGTTTATGTTGAAGTATTAAAAGCCACGTCGATAGGTTTAGTTTGTTTTTCCCAGTGTCTAGAGGTCAAATAAATCCCAATGGTCAAGCACCTGGTCTACTGTTCTTTGCTACCTCACAGGGAGGATAGAATTGTTGGATCATGTTGTCATTGATGCCAATGGTTTGATTATTTTGATGTCAAAGGATTGATGTCAAGTGATTGAGTGATTAATTGATGTCAAGTGATTTATTTATGTCAATGGATTTATTGATTTATTGATGATTGATGAAAAATGTATACGTATTATCCTTGATGAGAATGATAGATGTCATGTGGAAACCAATTGATGAAGATGGATCAAGATGCATAGATGAATATCGATCAATGAGTTTTCATTGATAGATGATGAAGATGGATTCTTTGATATATTATGCATAGTTTGATGACTCATTATTGTCTTGTCATGATTAATAATAAGCACAAATGGATGAACTCCAAAGTGGTCCCCTTATGGTAAAATCCCTCACGGGAAGACACTTTTTGGTTGAGTTGTGGCTGAGAGAAACCATGCTTGTATGTAGAATAATGAGATAAACATCAGTGACTTTTTTGGTGAAAATATCCTATATGGATAGTGCTTGTCATGCCATTTTGGGTGGTATGTGGAATGTCACATAATTCCTCATGGTTTGAGAGTTATGACCTTATGAAGCTGGAGGACCCCCCTAGGATGGCTTGAAGCCCCAAATGGTCAAAGAAGTCAAAGTGCTTGAAAAGAAGAAATCATTATTTTAATGATAAAGTAAAGTGACAAAATCAAGAAGGGTTATTTTAATAAAATAATCGAGAACTTTCTATTTATAGAAAGTGGTTAGCCCTAAAATAAGGAAGTGACCTAGATATTGGTTAAGTGACCTAGAAGATGAAGAGTATAAATAAGAGGCTAGGGTCTCTTGTGAATGTACACTTGTTGAAGATCTCTTGAGCATGATTGGAGATCTATTCCGAGAGAGAGATGATCTGGACGATCGCATGAGTGCATTAAAGTATCGACAATTCTGAGGTCATGTCACTAGAAGTCTCGAAAGTTTAGAAACCCTAGTGTCTCAGGTATACGCGGGCTTCTTTGATCTAAGGTGCGTACATACATAGGTTGAATGAGGAAAGGGCGTGTATAGTTGATAATGTCTTGAAGATCTGTGTTTGAGCTGATGTCAGGCTCTTGGATGATGAAGCAGGTTCGAGATATGCATTCTATGGGCTTAGATTTTCCATAGAAACTTTAGTATGGTTGCATTATTTGTCTTGATGGAAGTTCTTGTTTTTTGTGAGGTGAATGCTTTAGGCATTATTGGTATGGCTGTTGTGATGTGGTATGAGTTGGCACATACATGAGGTGTATAGTTGATGATGAGTACTTGACACATGATTGGTACATACTTGGTACATGGTTGGTTGCACTTGTTTATGCTACAGGTTGATAACAAATTTTTTGGTACAGGTTGGTGCATGGTTGATGCACTTGTTTATGGTACAAGTTCTGACACTGTTTGTTGCAGGTTTTCATGGTTCTATGTTAGATCATGTAAGATGACAATGTCAAATAAATCTTGGGTGCATGGAACTAACCCATGAGTATGGATTGATGTTGATCTGTTGGGGTACATGGATGGTACATATTTGAGTTTCATTGATATATCTTATTATGTATTATTGGAAGCATATGTTGGATATCATGGTGCATGCATTTTGCATATGGTTGGGCTACATATTGAGACATGTAGTTGGTGAGTTGAGTTGATAGTCATGTTGTACATCATTGGGGAGTCATATCTTGTTGATGCATGGTTGATATACTTGCTTGGTGCAAGTGATGATCCATGATGGTACACTCATAGATGGTATTTGTTTGGAATATTGATAGATGCACATGGTTGTCATAATTGGTAGATGCACATGGTTGGCATATTGGTATATGCACATGTTGGCATATTGGTAGATGCACACATTGGCATATTGTGGATAGATTCCATGGATGATATCTGTTGATGTACATGATTGATGCACATGAATGTTATGATTGATGTACTTGGTTGATATCTTGTTCATGATTCTCTTTTTTCATTATTGACATATATTTTGTTTCATGATGTATGATATGGAACAAGTTTGATGGATGAACAGGTCCAAGGATCATCATAGAGAGAGTGGTTGATCTATGATACGGTTGAAAATAGGGGTAGACATACCCATAGGGGAAGTCATTCTTATTATTATTCTAGGAGGAAATACTTATCAGATGCATACCTAGAAAAGAGCTCTATACTTGAGGAAAGAGTGCAGAGGAATACTTCCAGGGGCAGCGATGATCATAGAGGGAGTATGAACAATGTATTTTCAGCATTACTTCAGATTGATATCCCTTGTTCAAAAGGGGAGAGATTATTTAGTGACAACAAGATAGGGGGAGAATCCCCAAGAAGAGTTCAAGCAAGGGGAGAAGCCCCAAGAGGAGAATGGCCCTTTTCCATTGATGTCAAAGGGGGAGAGATAGTGACATTGATGTGATTGATGTTTATTGATAGAAAGACATAGTCTAATGAGAAGATATAGTCACATTGTTATGGGAGAGATAGTCACATGGTTGTGATTGATGACTATTGATCATAGATGATTTTAGGGGTGAAATTTAGGGACTTGCAATTTTTTATTGGGAGAATTTTTTGTATTAAAGTGATTTTTTAAAACTTATATCATTAGACCATAATTTATTTTAGGGGAAAAATCATGTACAGGGTTAGCCCTTGTGTTTAGGAGAGATAGAGGAAAAAAATTGTATTTCGCTCCTAAAATTTGGAGGGACAAGCTTTCATTGGCCAAATTTCTAGAAGTTTGGGAATTTCTGATAGCTTCTTCAACCTGCCATTTGGTAAAATCAGGGTTTATGGTTTAATTCGCCTATATTTTGTGTTATGGGCACTAGGTAGCTACAATCTTCCCTTTGCCTGATTTCTAAAGAACAAGGGGATTTCTGAGAGCATTTTTGACCTCCCACCTGGTATAAATTGTATGGGATCTGCCCAGTGCCCATATATGCATTGGGTTAAAATCAGATCTTTGTTACTTGTCTAGTTCATTTGTGAGAACTACAGAGTCTACTATCTAGTGACCATCCCAAAAATCTCTAATTCCCCAAGGCCCAGTTTACATATTTTGAATTTCCGTGCTTATTTCCCCTCGACGGAAAAGAAAAAAGGGCAAGAGATGCTAGTGGTGGAGTCACCTGTTCAGAGCAAAAGAAACTAGAATTTTTTAAATTTATTAGCCTGGTGGAGCCACCTGTTCAGAGCAGAAGAAACTCAGAAGGTGTCGCGTGAGACTTTGGCGGTGAATAATTACTAGGGTTTCAAATTTCCAAACATCTTGATAGGTATTTACTATTTACCTGGTCCTCCATATTTAAATTCCGCTATAAATGATTTCGATGAGTAAAAAGGGTAGATGGTTGAAAAGTTGGTTATCTTTCACAAGGGAAAGTAAAAATATAAAAAACATAATTTTGAATTTGAAAAGCAATACGCTAGAAGTCATTTTCAAACAACAGATAGTTAAGTAACATTTTTATTGAATCTAGGATTCTACACAAATTTGAGAGACTTGTCAAGCCAATTTTTTTAAGGAAGAAGAAAATTACTTTTTATTTGTAGTTTTTGGATAAACGTTTTCCTTAAATCATGAAAGATGTTGTCCCCTTTTATTTTATGTATGCAGAATAAACTTGTATTGAGAGATCAAGAATATTATCTCTATGGCTTTGGGAACATTTCTACTGTAGTCTACATGACTGGTATATCCTCCTCTCATGACCAATATTTGATGCATTACTTATCTACATTGCAACTAGAAGCTAAACAACCTAGCAGAACTCCCAATGTTGCTAGAAGTCATTGTTATCAACAAGGATTTAGTGTGAACTCTATTTCTAATGAGATAGTCTTTGGTTTGTCTCATCACAAGTCATTGGGCCTTTGTATCTGCAAGTGATGCAAAATGAAGGAGACCCTGCCATTGGCCAATTGATGGAAGAGAGGAGGTAATAGACTGATACAAAGAAAAATATTTTTGTTAAGATGATTAAGGTACAACACAAATTGTAATCATATTCCACATCCAATAGGTGATACCTTTCCTCTCAATAAACATTCATTTCCTAAATGCTATGAAAATTGTTTCAAAAGTTCTAGTAATCTAGGAGTCAAACATAAAATGTTGCCACATTTTGTGGTGCCCTTTGATAGAATGAACTCCTCAAATGGAAGTGGCATCGATGTCTCATTGTATGCCAATAAGAAACATGAAACTTCCACATGAGTAACTTATACAAAAACATTGACCAAATGTTGGTGCTAATAAGGTTGTAAGCTCAAATTCAGAAAATAGTTTAATTGCAGATGTTAAAACAAAGGCTGCAACCCAATACATTGGAGTGACTCAGGTCCAGTAGAAACAAGGGGGAATAAGAATCTAGAACTCACTCCATAGTCTTTTCTGTGGGGAAAACAAGGGGGAAAACAACCACCTGTTTCCTTGGATATTTACAGCATTGCTAGTGAAAAGGAAGGCCTTGGGATGACTAGAGTTCATGCAGAATGGATTGCATTGGCTACCAAGTGGATTGTTATGGGAAATGAAAGGTGAGGCAACACAACAATTTAACATCACGCATAGTTTGTTGACTAACTCACAAGTTAATGGATTTAATATTTGGGATCTGTGATGTTATTGTGGGGTAATTTCCTTCAAAGTTAATGGTTCAACATATCTAAAATAATTTGGAAAGTTTGACAGGTGAAGAACTTAATTGGGAATTTCAGGGACTACAAAATGCATGGGATCTAGCAGCCAGATCCTTTTAGGCTTTTCAAACACCAAGAGGACATATGGGAGACATTTCTTGTTGTGTAAGAATATTGTGTAAGAAAGGTTTTTATATGTGGGGAGACTTGTAGGACAAAAACTTGCAGAATTAGAAAGATTGGAGGCCAGTTAATTGGTCCCATCTGATGGTAGCTACAAATGAGGTCACTTTCGTAGAGTTGTGCAAAATACTCATATATTTAGGGCTTAAAATGTATATAGAGTCTCTGGGCCCCATTTGAAAATATTGTAGATAGAACTATGATAAATCTCCATGAGATATAATGCAAGAAGATTTATACCACTATAAGAACATGTCCTAACATTCTTGGTAGAATTAAAAGAAGATGTGAACTATAGTATTCTGAGAAAAGGTGGCTCAAGCATTGTCAATCTATTTCAAAATTCGGGAGCTCTCCAGAATCATGAGTAATAGTGTGGATGCTAATTCATTAGAGTCTATCAATTAATGCCAGGTTGCATAGATTGAGACCAAAAAGGATCATGTGTAATTTGTCACAAAGAGGAGACTGTAATTGAGGATGGATTGTGACATAGTTTTTAATCTTATTTTTTGGTCTTTTAAGGTTGAAGGATGCCAATCTTCGAGAGAGATGGATGATAAAGAAGAAGGGAAGAGGTTTTTAGAGTGATATTCATTTGTCATGGATTTCATTTCTATGGAGAAGGATATGCAAAGGTACCTTTAGTGGTGACTTTTCCAAGTTCAATCTAGGAAACATTTAAGTGTTCAAATCTTGACTTAGTTGACTAGGTGTCATCTAGAATACGTATTTTTCAGATAATGATACATTAGAGTTTGTGATAAGGAAGATATGCTAGCGATATGTGCATATGTTCGGCTAGAGGGATGGGGTGGGGGGTGCGATGTGAATTTTTAGCCTGATGTTGTTCATACAAGTGTATTTTTGTTGTAATATAATGTGTATTTTTTCAAAAGGAAAAGAAAATAAAACTCTCATTACTTATGCATGGTGACTAATGGATTTACTAGTTTAAGTTTAACGAAATTATAGAGAACTTGTTCACATAAAAAACCACCGATTTCCCATTAAACTACCAATCATGGCATCTTTGTTGCAAATATATCTGGAAAAACATAATGACTAAAGAACAAGAAGGGAGAAATAGTTGTAGGATTGTAAATCTAGTACTACTTTTTGTATTGGCAGTGCATGGTTTCTATTTAAAATGGTTGCAACGAAAGAAAAAACAGATCATCCCCTTTCTGCAGAAACATAGCTTTCCAATTCCCACAACACAGTAGTAAGCAAAGAATAAAATTATCGTTGAAAGTGGAATGTGAAGGAGAAGTACATCACTTTCATTATTGGGGAAACCTAAGCATGTAACAATTTACAAAAATTGGATAGTGACAAAGTAAGTTTAGGGATTTGATTACTAAAGTCTATGAAAGTATACATACCCTACCCCTCTGAATTTGAACTTGTGAGGTCTTATGAGGAAAAAAATGTTATTAACCATTAGACCCACTCAAGATGTATGAAACTAGCTAAGAATGAATCTAACCACAACATGACTGAATATTTTATAGAATATCTTACTTTCAAACAAGAATATAAATAAGGCGCTTAAGGGTGAGTATACATCATCAAACTTGAAGTAAACCAAATCAACGAATTCATACCCACTCTCAAGCAATATGGAACGCTATTTATTATGTATGGAATTCTATTTAGTATGGTGAATATTAATTTCCATAGATCACTAATATGAAGAATCCAATTAAGAATGTTAAGGATTAGATTGCAGCATTGAAGAAAGCCAAGCATTTATGTAGATATCAAACCTACACCTTCATGTTTATCATAATTCATAAGTTTATTATGTGAACAACAAAGTTATGGTCTTGAGGGAAAGGTTGTGTGGCCAATTATAACTATTTATCATAATTCAAAAGTTTATTATGTGAAAAACAAAGGTATGGCCTTGAGGGAAAGGTTGCAGGGTCAATTATAATTATTGCATCCAATAAGAAAGAGGATTGATAAGAAATAGAGAGGATATTATTACCCATCCAATATATCAATATCTTCAAAAGATTGTAAATTAACAAATTATTACTTCATTGCTTAGTAAGAATATTATTCAATCTTGAAACTACAAGCTTCCCCAGTGAGTAAAGGATTTTTGGACAAGTTTGAGGATGGTACAAGAAATAAAGGTGGAGTGTGGATGGTCACAAGAAAAATTTGCAACTGCTTCTAAAAACCCATTGCATCTGGATTATGTATCTCTACTTTCACATGTGCAATTTCATAAAAAGAATAAATTTTGGCTAGATTTTATCAAGGAAAAACCTCAGTTATTAACAATCATTGTCTAAGTGTTAACTAAAACTTTCCATCTTTACCAGATTTAGTGTGCACTAAAACTCTCCATCTTTTACCAAAATTTGGCAAATTACATAGAGTTGTAATTTCTGAGTAATTTATTCTTAGATTTACAATTTATTGATTGATTTTAATCATGTCCATGATACTGAACAACCTAAAAAATCAAGAGAATAAAATCCCTAACTCATATTCACACTCTTTTGGATGATTCATATTGATTTGGTCAAACTTTGTGTCATGGTCATACTCTTTGAATCTTTGTCAAATCATTGTATTTTGGAAAATTTGATTTTATTTCATTGAGCTTGACCAAAACTAGTAGATTTGGCTCATTTTAGAGATACAAGCCGAGTAGGCTTGCTGAGAATTCTGCAGACTCATCAAATCTTGTTTCAACGCATTCAAGATATGTAGGAGGTGATACTCAAACTGTCGGTCCAAATTTGTACATAGGCGCACAGTGCCATTAGTTATAGAACATAAAGTATAGATATGCAAACATCGATGTTCATAATTTTTCAATAACAATTATGGAGTTGGGATACAAATGTTTTTACCCTACATAAAATACATAGTATAGAGCACTCCAAGCCAAAATAATGTTCTATCTCAACCACTAGACTACAACCCAACATATTGTGAATGCATTTATTAGAAGTCCAACCTCCATTTATGATAACAATGGCCTCTCACTTATGACAAGGCCATCCTCGGATCAAGGCATATAGACTTGTATAAATAAAGCGTAGTCTAAACGTTCTACCTTTTGGCTCTTTTTCGGCTATTTTTTCTATTTGATTTTTCCCGAAATATGGTGAGGAATGGTTGGATCTGTAGATTTGAGTGGCTATGTTTGTATAATCGGAGTGCCCAAGGGATTTTCAACATGTTGAATCCATTTATACATTCATAAATGCAATTTTAATAACAAAAAATAGCGATTTTGTCCAGATTTACATCACTAAATGCCGGCCAAAAAAACCAAAAGGCAGAACTTTCAGCCAAGCCTATAAATAAGGTCAACAACAACCATTTTCCATTAAAAATGAATCATATCTCACAGTAAACATGTATTATTTATCCTAATTGTACCAATTTTAACCTCTAATAATTCTGACCACTCAATATGCAATAGTCTAAATGTGTGACAAAATGGCTCTTTTGTGGTTGCTCAAAACAACAACCTCATCAATCCAAAATTGGAATTTCACCAAAAATTTCCTAACCAGATTAAGTTTATCACAAATCAGAAAAAGTCAAACTGTAGAATTGTTAGCCTTATTCCTTTAATATTAATATAATACATTATCATTTAAAACCCCTGTCAAAACTTTGGAAACATCCTTATTGTAATACAACTTGGTTTTGTAGATTACTCACTACACATTTCTTCCAAAAGGGATATCATTTGAGAGAATCAGAAGGAGTCAACTACATCATAGAGACTACAGATTTATGTATGAATATGGAAAATATGCTCATAATCTCACTTGTAGTTTCTTATAGATTAATGATGGTAGCAAATTACATCATCACAAGTTTTAATTTTACCTATGCCCATAATCTCACTTGTACTTTCTTATAGATTAATGATTGTAGCAAATCACACCATCATGAACTCTAATTTAAGCCCCATTATCGATGATTGCAAACTAATATGTTAGTACTCCTTGCATCACAAAAGTGTTATCAAGGAAGGTGTTACTTATGGAATTGAAACTTGGAATGTGTTTATTGAAAAGTCATTGCCATGAAAAATCATACCATGGATTGATGCTTGGAACGTATATGTGAGAACAAATTCCCTATGGTATTGCTGCTCAAATTACATTTAACCAAATGCATTATATTAGATGTAATGTATCAGAATAGAATTAATGTATATTTAAGACACACTTTGAGTGCCTTAAGGAGGAAATAGACACACTCAACTGAGGGGGAAGGAAGAGGATTAGCCTTGCCAACTAGGAGGCTAGATAAACCTACAAGAGGAGGATGAGATCCTAGAGATAAATCCTATGTCAAAAAACCAAATCATTGTTAAAATAATGCCAACTGAGCTAAGAAGACTAGACTGGGAGTGTGGAGATGCCAACTGGTTTTAAGGACAAAACCGAGAAAATAGGGAAGGGAAGGAAGAGGTGGAAACCTAATTTAATTATCATTGTTACTTAACTTAATGCACTATGGTGGTGTTTTATCTTGCATTTAATATACTTCATGCACTATGGTTGCGTTTTATCTTGTTTTTGATATACTTCATGTCTAAATACACTAAGAAAGAACAAACTGAGCAATTAAATGAAAGTAACTAAAGCTATTTTTATTTCTCTTTTACTTATTGTTCCTATTTGGCCTACGTAGACTAAAAAAATGGAAATACAAGAGTGAAGTACATAAATCAAAATTTTCCTTCCATCCCAAGAACAAAAAGACAAATTAGTAAACAATTATGGTTCATTCATCATTTCCCTTTTGTGAGCATGGAAGAGAGAAGGAGAAGAGTTGTAGTTCAGCTTCCTAGTTGGGTGAAAACTCTTTACTACATTCAATCTACTCTAACAATGCTACTTGGACATGAAACAAGAAAGTAAACCTGTATCTTCAAATTAAGGGGGTTAGGTCTCCTTTTGTACCTCAATGTCTCCATTTTCTCACAAAATACAATAAAGGGTTTCCTAATCTCCACACACACACACACAAATGAAACAAGCAAACCAAAACAATAATATCTAAACTAAGAGAGTGAGATATCCCATGCCCTTAGAAAAAGGATGTACCTCCTACCCCATAAGTTGTAGTTGAAGTATTCCTTTGAAGTGGAAATTGGAGGGGAGGATTGATAGAAACAAGAAGGGAGATATTCACAACCACCATGAGATGTACTCACTCCAGCTAAATATGAAGAGACTAGGCCCAAATCATAACCAAAGAAGCTAGGATAAACTTGTGGAAACGCCTCCTTGAGAGAGGAGGATGATGGATATGGACACCCAACATTAATCCAAGAGCACGTGCAAAGAAAATAAGAAACCTAGTAATCTAGAGAGCATATACAAGAGCTAGATCAAATAGAAATTAGTCATCTAAAAATGGAAGAGGAGCAAACCATACTTAATTATCCGTTAGGAGTTGTAAATTGTTGATACATTAATCAATGGAAATTGGTAACCTCCTTTTTGTAAATATGTGTGTGGAAACCCAAAATTGTAGGTGTTGGAGAGAAAATTTCTAGGAGGTCAAGAATAAATGCCATTTTAATTTGTAGGTTCATGAGGAGATTGAAAAATTATGATAAACATGTCACATAATAACATGTCAAAATCAACATGCAACATGCTAGTTGGGTGCTAAATAGGGGAAAAAGGTTGACCTATTTTCGTTGATTAACGAGTGTGCTTTTCGAAGATGGGGGCCACTTATGGTCCCAAGAGGGAATATGTAACTCCCTGAAGCACCATATGGCGGAATAGAATGCTTAGGAAGTGGTTATAGGTTTTGGTCACATGGATACCTCACTTTTGTAAACATAGTAAGTAATGACCCTTCTTAAGATTATATATATTGATGGGACATTGAAACTGTTCAAACTTTTCACATATCAAATAGCTAAAAATATCTTTGTACTACATCCTCTCATTGGATTTTAAGTTTTTGTTTTTGACTGATTTAATTTGTATATTTGTATGGATTTTCATCTCTTTTCATTATATCTATTAATCTTTGCAGTATTTCTAGGTCTTGAAGCATATCACAATGTGAGGAGAAATTTGGGAGAAAGTATTAGAGTAGTTTCGTTCAAATTGAATATTCTATACTTGGTAGGAATTTTACTAATTTTATATTATTTCTCTTATAGGTTTCACTTTTGGCTTCTAGATCAATTTGAAATTTCAATTGTGGAATATTTATTGAGATGTCAAAAACTAATCATGGGAAGAAAAGATCAAGACAAAATGATCTATCATCATACTTTCAAAGACCTCAATCCAAGGATCCACTTTCTCTTCATGCTTCGAGCTCTTTTGAGAAACCTATCACTGACAAAGATGTCAACTCTTGTGAGAATGCATCTAATATCAAATTAATATATCAATGAGGGATTCATTCTCAGCCACACCAAGATTTTCTCTCATCTACTCAAATTCTCTCAATGGCAATGGATTGGTTAGGATATGAGCTACCCGCTCGCTCGTGGCAGTGTACTGTAGAAAAATGATGCAAATTAAAACACAATTTGAAAAAAGCATATACTGTTGAAATTTCAATGAAAACAAGTTCATACTTCCATTACATTTCCAAAAGGACAAATTAATAGGAGCAAATTAAACTACTCAAACTGCAACATATAGGAAAACTTTGCTTGATCCAGTACAAGATATGCACTAGAATAGCCTCTTTACAAGAAAAAATATGCAAGGTTCCATATGTTTTTGTACTTCCTAAACTACAAATATATGAGACCAGAGGATCCTTGTCATGACACAATGAGAGGAGTACTAATACTATAACAACTAGATATGGAAACACAAGGCATTGTAATTCAGAACGAGAAGGGGCTTCCATTGCTGAAGTTAGATCAGATCACGTACCGAGGGAAAGACCGATAAAAAAAAGTTAAGTCTTAAACCATATAATATAATTCATTCGAGGGAAATCATATAGGAGTTCACACAAATTTTGCAATGCAATGTAATTTTTATTTCACGTGTTCCAAAGATAATAGCTTATGAGGGTAGATATGCAGGAAACTAAGAAGACAACATGATTCTTTGACTGGTATATTAGTACTAGCGACATAATAGCTCACAACATCATCAATGTGATTTGACATCCAGAAGCAGATAGGGTGCCTAGGGTAGGCCAAGTAAGAACAATAAACATGAATTTTTGAATTTCTCAAGGCGGTTGGTGTCTTTGGAGGCTATTTTGGTCTATATGGACAAAAATCAGGAATTATCCTTCTACAAAAGGGTGACATAATCAAATGCTTGGGTGTGCATATAGGATTCCAACCAATTAAGAATCAAGACCAGCTTCAATTCTAGATAAAATTTGGTGGTCCATGGAAATTTTTCCCATTAGATGTCTAAATATTGTGAGGGAAGTGATGATAATATCCAACTTGAATCAAATGACCATATTACATATGTCCATTCTTGAGGGCCCCAAAATTGTTATAAAAAAAGGTTGGTTGAGACCTACCATTTAGACCGTGTGATCTTCTCTTCAATCTAGTGATTGCAACATTTAACCAATAAGCTAATCCACAGTATGTGCATGCACCCATCCAGTCTGGTGGGATGGAAATTAGAGATCCATAGTGATTTCATAACTCATGGGAAGAAAAAAGGATGTTCGACATAGATTCTGAAGATAATTTGTGGATGCAGGGCATATTGTCCAAATATTTGAACAATTTTCCTTTCAAGATCCTTTCTTTCATAAATCTCCCCAAGGATTGCTTAGTGTATTTGGAGGCTAATGTGGCCTATATGGAAAAAACTACTTTCGGACATTTTCATTAACCAAGTGATGAAGTAAATTCATGGAAGAATAAATGGAGAGGGCTAGGTCACATGCCCTTGGAAAATGAGCCAAGCATTCAACAACTTGATTTAAGGGATAACATGTTGTATATATGATTCAAGATAATCACTCAATATTGAATAATCAGTTAATATTGAATATTGAATAACAACTTAATATTGAATAATCATTGAATTTGTAATGTGTTTATCAATATCAACTTATAAGTAAAATGTTCATATGCATCTATGAGAGTTACACATTTACAAAAGGAAGGATAGGATTTCATATATCCACAATCATAATATATGTGAGCCTTTTCCCTGTTGATTTGAATTTTTTCTCCTATGGATTTCAAGGTGAATTTGTCCTAGAATTCCAATGGAATGTAGGGGAGATGGACCCACACTAGTGTTGACACAATTTCTTTTGTTGGATTAAATTCTAATGACCATTGATTAAGATATTTCTCTATTGCACTCATGAAATATGGACTGGATCTAAATAAAAGGTCTCTCTATTCTTTAGAGTGGAACTGGAAAACATGGTAACTCATTCCACATGCAAAGAAAGAGGGTTTCCCCTGCAAATTGGATTTGAAAGATTCTATGATCCATTGTTCTATTGATAAAGGGATGGAACATAAGAACATGAACTTACCTATCAGGGTGTGTGCTACGAGAATCACTATATTCTGACAGGGTTGGGGGATTAAAATTTTTATCGAGGGTTTGAGTCTACCTTCTTCACAAAACAGGAGACAGGGGGCATTTTTAAGTGTTTACATGTTATTCTCAAGGTGTTTTTACTTTATCATGTCATGCTTTAGAAGATCTGTGTAGTCATGATGACAATGGAGGAGGAACAATGGTGATGATAGTGTTGTGGCTCATCGTGATGAGTAGGTTCTGTAGCAACAAATTCATTAGCAATAGGTTCTACAAAAACATATTCATCACCAACTTTTGCAATAGTCTTCGGGTCTTCATGGTGTACTTAGCAGAATAATGGGGGTGAAACAATGGTTATATAAAGGTGGATAAATTATGGAGGAGGGTACAACCTCATCCTTTTCCATATTAGGTAACAGGTTTTTGTCCAGAATAAGTAGATTAGCTTCATTTCATATGTAGAAGTTATTTTCTATTTTGAGTTTTCTTTTCCATTTTTAGGAAAAGTGATTGAATTAAGTGTACTTCTAGTTCTATAAGGGGGTCCTGGTCCCAAAGATAGAATTGGGGTGCTTTACATGGTTTGGTATTTTCCATGATGGAGAAGTGTATTTCCATATCTGAGGTAGAACATGTAGATCAGGTATGGTAGGATGTTGTTTGGGATATTGTTCTAAAATCCTCCATGATTCCAAGCATGCAGTTGATTTTTACAGTGAAGAGTATAATTCCATATTTGGTGGTAGAGGATTTGGTCAGAAAGACGGAGATAACCTTATTGATACTTTTTCTTTAGTTTC
Source organism: Picea engelmannii (assembly GCA_009831015.1). Classification (NCBI taxonomy): domain Eukaryota; kingdom Viridiplantae; phylum Streptophyta; class Pinopsida; order Pinales; family Pinaceae; genus Picea; species Picea engelmannii. The sequence goes on along the minus strand of ML782688.1, from coordinate 447,428 downwards.
CATAGTTTTAAAGGTACATGGGTGAGATACCCATGATTGTAGATTGAAGATACTTTCCTATGAGGTTGACATGAAGGGCCTTTTTTACTGCATTATTTCATTGTACTCAAGAGATTTCAGAGTACATAAGGGATAAATGGTATTGGTTTATATTCCTTTCAATTCATTGGTGGTTGACATTCTTTTGAATCCCCTAGTAAATGTGATGTTTGACATACTATGATAACATCTTAGTGTGGTGGAGAGCACCTTCCTCATAAAGAGTGAATGGTAGAGTTTACATGTTGTTCTGAAGATGTTTCTCCTTTAGCATGGAATGATTCAATATATTTGTATAGTCATGATGAAAGTGGAGGAGGTGCAACATTTTTTATAGTGTTTTGGTATAGTGTGATGAGTAGGTTCTACAATAAAAAAAATTATGCATGAGTAGGCTTTGCAACAACAGATTCATCAACAACACTTTGTAGTCTTCGTATCTTCATGGTGCACTGAGTAGATCAGTGATAATTCAAGTGTGGTTATATAATGGTGGAGAAATTATGGAGAATTTAGAGGGTGCATGGATGTGCTAACCTCACCCTTTTCCAGGTTAGGTTGTTGTCCAGAATTAGTAGATTAGTTTCAGTTCAAATTTAGAAGTTGTTGAGTTTTAGGAAAAGTGCGTTAATTAAGTGTATTTCCATTTTTATGAGGGACTTATCCTAAATAGAGAAGGGATGCACGTTGCATGGTTTGGTATTCTCTAGTTAAGGTGTATATTCCTAGGATCCTAGCACATGCATGCAGGCTAGGTTCTCCATTCTAGGTGCCTAGGGTTACAATTTTGTACATTGCAAACGATTTTGTGCTACCCTTAATGGGATTAAAATGAGTGATAGGACTTTGAATATGCATCGTACTACTATCAGGTATAGATATACATGATGGCATAATATCCCTTATTTAATATACATCTCTTATTGTTCATGCTTAATTATGGTAGTCTAACTGTGACTATCTCTTTTTCTAAGGCCTAATCTATGCCCAACATCTATTAGAAAGTTATGTGTCCCTTTAACTTTTTATAAGACAATAAAAATATAAGGGATAAAAGAGACCTTTGTTCCTTGGAAAGGAGTCCTTTTTTAGTGCAAATGGATGATTAGAGGGGAATTCATGCATGGAATGTGACGTATCAATATTCTTATACTTTTGCAGTTATTGATGGAAAAAATTATATGCGCTCCTATTTAGAACATCCTATGATGAACTTGTTTGAAGGGTCATTTCTTAAATGATGAATCAATAATAAAGAACCCATAATAGAAGTGGTAGAGAAAAGATTAATATATCCTGAGCTTGACATAAGTGGCGGTTAGGATCAACACATATGAACTTTGTGGTGAAATATCACCGTGGTGAAATATCATCAAAATTTATAGAGGCATATGCCATAGTGTACAATGAGAACATTGACAAACATAACCACTAATGCTTGCAACATCGTCTAGAGGATGGAAAATTCATGTTTCTTTTTCCAAATATGTAAAACGAGTATATTACAGTTTAAGAAATAAATTTTCATATTATTATATATGGTTTTATACTTTATCAAAAAATCACCAAGACTTGACAAGGTTTTATAATTCAGTGAAAGACTCGCCAAGATTTTACAAGAGTTTATAGTTCAGTGAAATATTCACCAAATTTTTCC
>ML782688.1:423147-445686 GCA_009831015.1 Picea engelmannii | reverse complement strand
ATATATATATATATATATATATATATATATATATATATATATATATATATATATATATATATATATTATTGATAAATAGCCTTCAATTTTTCCTATGTATCATGGGGATTCACCCATTTATTATAAATATAAATTTAGGGGGGGTTCTTAAAATCACCCCTGCTATTGATGTAGAGCATGCCTTGTCTACATGTTGACATCAATGATTGGTGTTGACATAAATGTTGGTATTTCCATTCACATTGTTATGGGAGAGATAGTCACATGTTTGTGATGGATGACTATTGATGTAGAGTATGCCTTGTCTACATGTTGATGTCAATGATTGGTGTTGAAATAAATGTTGGTATTGCCATCAATTCCAAAGGGGGATATTGTTGGATCATGTTATCATTGATGCCAATGGTTTGATTATTTTTATGTCAAGGGACTGATGTCAAGTGATTTATTGATGTCAATGGATTGAATGATTGATAAGCTTGATTGATTGATGATTGATGAACAATGTATATGTATTATCCTTGATGAGAATGATATATGTCAAGTGGAAACCAATTGATGAAGATGGATCAATGAGTTGTCATTGATACATGATGAAGATGTATTCTTTGATATATTATGCATAGTTTGATGACTCATTATTGTCTTTTCATGATTAATAAGAAGTAAAAATGGATCAACTCCAAAGTGGTCCCGTTATGGTGAAAGCCCTCACGGAAGACGCTTTGTGGTTGAGTTGTGGTTAAGAGAACCCATGCTTGTATGTAGAATAATGAGATGAAGATTAGTGAATTTATTGGTGAAACTATCCTAGATGTATAGTTCTTATCATGCCATTTCCAGTGGTATGTGGAATGCCACATAACGCCTCATGGTTTGAGAGTTATGACCTTACGAAGTTAGAGGACCCCCATATGATGGCTTGATGCCCAAAATGGTCAAAGAAGTCAAAGTTCTTGAAAATAAGAAATCATTATTTTAATGATAAAGTAAAGTGACAAAATCAAGAAGGATTATTTTAATAAAATCATGGAGAACTTTATATTTATAGAAAGTGGTTAACCCTAAAATAAGGAAGTGACCTAGATATGGGTTAAGTGACCTAGAAGATGAAGAGTATAAATAAGAGGCTAGGGTCTCTTCTGAATGTACACTTGTTGAAGATCTCTTGAGCATGATTGAAGTTCTATTCTGAGAGAGAGATGTCTTGGATGATCTCATGAGCACATTAAAGTCTCGACAAGTCTACGGTCATGAAGGCAGAAGTCTCAGAAGTTCAGAAACCCTAGTTTCTGAGGTATACATGGGTTGTTTTGATCTATGGTGTGTACATACATGGGCTGAATGAGGACAGGGCGCATACAGTTGATAAGGTTTTGAAGATATGTGTTTGAGTTGATGGCATGCTCTTGGATGATGGAGCAATTTCTAGATATGCATTCTATGGGCTCATATCTTCCATAGAAACTTTGGTATGGTTGCATTATTTGTCTTGATGGAAGTTCTTGTTTGTTGTGAGGTGAATGCTTTAGGCATTCTTGGTATGGTTGTTGTGATGTGGTATGAGTTGGCACATACATGAGGTGTATAGTTCATGATGTTGGTACATATTGATGAGTCATAGTTGATGAGTACTTGACACATGATTGGTACATACTTGGTACATGGTTGGCTGCACTTGTTTATGGTATAGGTTGATTACAGATTGTTTGGTACAGGTTGGTGCATGGTTGATGCACTTGTTTATGGTACATGTTCTGACATTGTTTGCTGCATTTTTTCATCATTCTATGTTAGATCATGTAAGGTGATGATGTAAAATAAATCTTGGGTGCATGGAACTAACCCATGGGTATGGATTGATGTTGATCTATTGGGGTACATGGCTGGTACATATTTGAGTTTCATTGATATATCTTATGATGTATTATTGGAAGCATATATTGGATATCATGGTGCATGCATTTTGTATATGGTTGGGCTACATATTGAGACATGTAGTTGGTGAGTTGAGTTGATAGTCATGTTGTAAATCATTGGGGAGTCATAGCTTGTTGATGCATGGTTGATATACTTGCTTGGTGCAAGTGATGATGCATGATGGTACACTCATAGATGGTATTTGTTTGGCATATTGATAGATGCACATGGTTGTCATAATTGGTAGATGCACATGGTTGGTATAATGGTAGATGCACATGTTGGCATATTGGTAGATGCACATGTTGGCATATTGGTAGATGCACATGTTGGCATATGGTGGCTACATTCCATGGATGATATATGTTGACATACATGATTGATGTACATGAATGTTGTGCATGATGTAATTGGTTGATATCTTGTTCATGATTCTCTCTTTTCATTATTGACATATCTTTTGTTTCATGATGTACGATATGGATTAAGTTGGATGCATGAACAGGTCCAAGGATTGTCATAGAGAGCATGGTTGATCTATGATCCAGTTGAAAATATGGGGAGACATACCCATCAAAGGAGTCATTCTTTTTATGAGTCGAGGAGGAAATACTTATCAGATGCATACCTAGAAAAGAGCTCTATACTTGAGGAAAGAGAATCGAGGCATAATTCCAGGTGGAGCGATGATAATAGAGGGAGTGTGAGCAATGTATTTTCAACATTACATCAGATTGATATCCCTTATTCAAAAGGGGAGAGATTATTTAGTGGAAACAAGATAGGGGGATAAGCCCCAAGGAGAGTTCAAGCAAGGGGAGCAACCCCAAGAGGAGAATGGTCCTTTTCCATTGATGTCAAAGGGCGAGATATAGTCACTTTGATGTGATTGATGTTTATTGATAGAAAGACATAGTCTAATGAGAAGAGATAGTCACATTGTTATGGGAGAGATAGTCACATGGTTTTGCTTCATGAAAATTGATGTAGAGCATGCCTTGTCTACATGTTGACATCAATGATTTTTGTTGACATAAATGTTGGTATTTCCATTCACATTGTTATGGGAGAGATAGTCACATGGATTTGATTGATGACTATTGATGTAGAGCATGACTTGTATGCATGTTGACATCAATGATTGGTGTTGAAATAAATGTTGGTATTTCCGTCAATGCCAAAGGGGGATATTGTTGGACCATGTTGGCATTGATGCCAATGGTTTGATTATTTTGATGTCAAAGGATTGATGTCAATTGATTGACTGATTAATTGATGTCAAGTGATTGATTGATGTCAATGGATTGATTGATTGATAAGCTTGATTAATTGATGATTAATGTATTATCCTTGATGAGAATGATAGATTTCAAGTGGAAACCAATCGATGAATATAGATCAAGATGCATAGATGAAGATGGATCAATGAATTGTCATTGATACATGATGAAGATGGATCAATGAGTGGTCATTGATACATGATGAACATGGATTCTTTGATATATTATGCATATTTTTATGACTCATTATTGTCTTGTCATGATTAATAAGAAGTACAAATGGATGAACTCCAAAGTGGTCCCCTTATGGTGAAATCCCTCATAGGAAGACGCTTTGTGGTTGAGTTGTGATTGAGAGAACCCATGCTTGTATGTATAATAATGAGATGAATATCAGTGAATTTGTTGGTCAAACTATCCTATATGGATAGTTCTTGTCATGCCATTTCCGGTGGTATGAGGAATGTCACATAACTCCTCACGGTTTGAGAGTTGTGAACTTACAAAGTTGGAGGACCCCCATATGATGGATTGAAGCCCCAAATGGTCAAAGAAGTCAAAGTATTTGAAAAGAAGAAATCATTATTTTAATGATAAAGAAAAGTGACAAAATCAAGAAGGATTATTTTAATAAAATAATGGACAAATTTCTATTTATAGAAAGTGGTTAACCCTAAAATAAGGAAGTGACCTAGATATGGGTTAAGTGACCTAGAAGATGAAGAGTATAAATAAGAGGCTATGGTCTCTTGTGAATGTACACTTGCTGAAGATATCTTGAGCATGATTGAAGATATATTATGAGAGAGAGATGTTCTGGACGATCTCATGAGCACATTAAAGTCTCAGTAAGTCTGAGGTCATGATGACAGAAGTCTCAGAAGTTCCGAAACCCTAGTTTGTGAGGTATACGCGGGTTGCTTTGATCTAGGGTGCATACATACGTAGGATAAATGAGGATAGGGTGCATACAGTTGATAAGGTCTTGAAGATCTATGTTTGAGCTGATGACATGCTCTTGGATGATGAAGCAGGTTCCAGATATGTATTCTATGGGCTCAAATATTCCATAGAAACTCTGGTATGGTTGCATTATTTGTCTTGTTGGAAGTTCTTGTTTGTTTTGAGGTGAATGCTCGAGGCATTCTTGGTATGGATGTTGTAATGTGGTATGTGTTGGTTTATGGAGTGATCAACACTCTTGCGACTCATTACTGATATGATGGCTACATTATACTTGTTGTTTATACATGATTGAATATCATTCATAGTGTATGGTTGTGATGTATGAGCAAGCTATTGGAGAGATTTGATGTGTTGTGGTTAGTTTGGACAGTGAGAGAAAGAAGAGAATGATAAATTGGTTTCATAGGATCTGAGTTAATCTTGAAGGATAAACCCACTCATAAGGTATATGCAGGTTGTTGTATACCCTGGCCGCGTACATACGTGGGTTGTAGTGATCCAAGGCGCATACCCATGTGGTATGCACTACTGATAGGTTGCGTACCTATTGTAGATTGATATCTGTTGAGGATTGTTGCCTCATATCACTTGGTTATCTTGTAGAGTTGTACTCTATTTATTTGTTGCTAAAAAACCCCAAGGATTGTAGTCCCTAATAAAAAGAAAATTGTACATACATCTTGTGTTCTTTGTGTTCCTTGTGGTGATGACTTGTTGATAATATATTTCTTATATATGTTGTTGATATCTGTTCACATATAACTAGTTATAAATAACAACAATGAGTAATGAGTAAAATTTATAATGCTAACTAATGATTTTTGTGTAAGAGGGAAGTTTTTGAAAAAGATCCCCACACTCATTCATCCCCCCCCTCTAAGTGTGGTAGGTGTGTCCAAAAAGCATCCCCGTTGGAGCCAGTTGTTAGCGCCGCCATTTTTCTTTCCATTTTAGAGTCAGTTTTAAAGTCACATTGTGACCCATGTGCCCAAACATGTGAAGTCAGGTATGTAACACTGTGAGTTTGAATTCAACAAGTTTCCAGTTAGCTCTTGGAAATGGGAAGGGATGTCAGATTTGAAACTTGTATAAGAGGTACAGGTATGTCTTTTCCAAGAAAGTCGAGTCCTGTTGAGAAACTAATCCCTACATGCCCCAGGTCGAGTTAAGTGGTTAATAGAGTTCACGTCGGCAAGTACATCAATTATTATTAGTTCATCATGGAGGCCGAGGGAATGGAAAATCATGGCGTTCATATCATGCATGCCCAACAAGCCTTATCACCTGTATTCTACACGCGGGGATTTTCCATGGAAAACATGCAACTTGACTTGGAACATCTCGTCGCCATTATTTTTGTTGTCCTCCAACATGATTTCCTCTCCTGTCTGATTCGTTATAAATCTTAGATGCATCACATTCTCTCCAGTCGTAGAACCAGGCCTAAACTCCATTTGCAATTTCCCTTGCCAGTCCAACTTGTTTAGAACCTTCCCTCTTGTGCATTGTTTGGATACACTGTGCACAAAGTTCACCTTGGTCATGCCATAGCGACCTCTCAGAGTGCAAAGAAAGGTGCACGAAGGAACATAACTGCAAGGTCCAAGCCCCAAAGGGACTGGAATTCATTCTCACCTATGACAGACATTCCCAAAGATGTGAAAGGAACTATTCTTTTACCTGCAGAGAAGACAAGATCAAATCACGAAAAATCTAAAACGAAAGGATTCACACAGGAAGGGAAGACAGTAAGAGCCCCCTCTCCCCAGCAAAAAATTCCTCAGAGGAGGGGCAGGTCGAGAAAGAACCAGGAGATCATGGAATCTCGAATTTCAGAATAATTGTGCATCAGATTGATAGCTGAAGAAATACTTAGAAGCGCCAACCATCTAGAACCTATTGGGGGATTGATCCATGAAGATGAGAGAAAAAAAAGGAGAGTGGATATCACAGGAGAAAATAATCAAGTGCCATCTCATATACTGAAGAAAGAAAATTTGGCTATCGCCAAAATCTATCAGGAAAACATGGAATTAAGGCGATAGCTAGCGATAAAGGCTATGGAAACGTCCTCAACGCAGGGTCGCAAAGGGAATGTGGCATGGTTGAAAAGAAATCTCAGAGAGGCACAAGACACCATTGTAAAAATTTGAGAAACACAGAGCCTAATGAAAGAAAGGCATGTGAAACATTCCAGAGAATGTGAAATGACCAAGAAGGAAGCCTACGTAGCTCTCGCCAGCACGTAGGAAAAACAAGTTTAGTTGGCACTCGTCTCTGCGCTAGTAAAGGATGAGACAAATATTGGCAGTTTTGAATGATATGTTTCTCTAAAGAATGCTACCATTTTGATAATGACCACACCGATATAACAACTTCTTACTGCGTGCAGTTAGGAAGTAGGGTAGCCCAAGCAACACCCTCATTTATATATTTCATATTTTTTATGTCAGCCAGGTTGGTTGGTATATTTGGTAGATGATAGCTATTGTATGTAATCTGAAGTTTTGACTAGAATTTAATGAAAGGGTCTTGTCACTTGATGGAAAGATTCTAGTTGTAACAGTTGGATGTATTTTTCTTATTTCTTTGCGTACATGATTTCCTATTATCTTTATTTCATATCTCTTTCTGTCTATTTCAGAATGAATTATCGAACCTGTGGATTCGTTGTACAATGCCCCTTGTTCACACCACTTAGACAAAAAGTTTACCTCTAAAAGCTAACTCCGAATTCTACCACAGTGGTGCTCCTGAGTAACTTCCTGTAATTTATCACACCACACATTACGGTTTTACACTGAAGGTTGTTTCTCACCTAGCCTTATCCTCTCAAGTCCAGTCACTGAGTCATTTGTCCTATTTTTCCTCAGACAGACCCCATAGCACAAGTCTTAATTTCTTGCGCCAATATAACCAAAACCCATTATATCATAGGTGTTAAATGTAGCCATTGTTTTCAAAGTCATATCCCGCACAGAGACTGTGCCACTTCCAAGAGAGCCTTCTCCAGATTCGAAAGGCCAGTTTTGGGTCTCAAAGTTGGTTGAAAAATTTACCTTCATCGTTTGTTTATCAGTCGAATAGATTTATGGAGTGCTAACAGGGTCATCAAAGATATGGTTGTGACCTTGTTTCAACTGCCCATGAAAAGTGTCATCATGGATATTGTAGTGGTTGATGTTCCCCCAAAGTTTGGCATGTTATTGTCAAGATCTTGGATAAAAAGGCTTGGGGGAACATTGCATATGGAACTCACATATGCTACTATTTTTGTGTTTGGTGGGGGGGGCATAGAATACTGTACAAAGAAGCTCATTTGGCCTATATTATTAGTGATGAAGAAGACCCCACAAATCATCCTATCTTTTCCCTTAATATTGATTTGGGATCCAACTTATTGCAGCTCACTAATGTCCCTAAGCCTCCTCTTGAAATAAAAAAACAATACCTTAATCTCTGTGAATATTCTCCTCTGGTTACCTCTATTTGGAAAATTTTATTTGATGGAGCCTCTTCTAGGGAAGGTGTTTTTGCTAGGGTGGTCCTTGTTTCACCTATTCAAGAAATTATATCTCTGTCATACAAGTTAGAATTTGAAGCTACAAAAAATGTGGCAGAGTATGAAGCTCTTGTTTCGAGTTTGACGGTTGCAAAAGATATGGGAATTGAAGAGATATCAATGTTTGGATATGTTGAGTTGATTGTCTAGTAGATCATAAATTTTAATCAGGCCAAACACCCTCAACTTAGAAGTTATAGAAATGAAGTATGGGACCTCATTGACAGTTTTTTCTTGGCTTTCAACATTTCATTTATTCCAAGAGAAGAGAATGTCATGGATGACTCTTTGGCGGTTTCATCAAGAAATTTCAAAGTTCCTCTACCACCCAAGCTTAGGTATGATATAGAAGTAAAATACATGCCCTCTATACTTGAAAATTTCAAGCATTTGAAGGTGTTTGAGGATGATCTTGAAATCAAAAGATTCTTGGAAACTGTGGATTATTTTTCTGCATTACACATCGATCAAGATCCTGGTTCTGACATAGATCCTCATGCTTATTATTTTCTGAACAATATTGTTGATCATAATATTGTTCAGCCGCCAAACAATCACATCCCAAAGGGACTGGTCCCTATGGAAATTTTATTTGATAGAAATGATGTGGCATTGAAGGGTAAAATCTCAAATGATGATGTTGATGTGGATGAGTGCAATATTGTCACAAAGAGGAATCCAAAATTTGTCAAGTTGTCAAGAATCTTGTCGAAGGAGAAAAGGGCCGAGTATACTGAGTTATTAAGAGAATTTTCTTATGTGCTTCCCTGGACCTATGAATACCTCAAAATATACGACACAACTGTCATTGAGCATAAGATCCCATTCAAAGAAGAGGCCAAACCATTTAATCAGAAATTAAGACAAAGAAATCCTATGTTGTTGCCTATTATGGAATGGGAGGTAAAGAAGCTATTGGATGCCCAATTCATTGTCCCTTTGAGATATTATGAATGGGTGGCCAATTTGGTCACGGTCAGGAAAAAGAGTGAAGAAAAAATACTTTGTCTCGATTTCAAGAACCTGAATAGAACCTCTAAGAAGGACAATTATCTACTGCCAAAGATGGAATACATATTACAAAGGGTAACAAGTGCATCCAAGATTTCCATGATTGATGGATTTTCTAGTTACAATCAAATCTTTGTTCTTCTTGAAGATAGATAAAATACAACCTTCACCACTCCCTAGGGTACAATCATGTATGCCAAAATTCCCTTTGGATTGATGAACGAAGGAGCAACCTTTCTGCGAGCCATAAACATAGATTTCATAGGGGAAAGGGATAAATTTGTGTTCATCTATTTGGATGACATTACTATTTTCTCTAAGTCTCATAAAGAACATTGTGAACATTTGAAAAAGGTCTTCTTAAAATGCAAGAAAATTGGCCTTTCCTTAAATCCCAAGAAGTCATTGTTTTCCATGAAAGAAGGAAAGTTCTTGGGACACATAGTATTAGTTGAGGGGGTCAATATTGATTCAAGCAGGGTGGAAGCTATTCAAACCTTTTCACTTACCAGATCCAAGAAGGCAGTCTAGTCTTTCCTGGGAAAAATCAATTTTCTGAGAAGGTTTGTTTCAAATTTTGTTGAATTGGCGAAGCATATCTCAGCCATGCTCAGGAAGGGGAATGAATTAAAATTGAATGTTGAGTCCAAAAATGTTTTCGACCAAATAAAGAAGGCCTTTACTAAGGCACTTGTTCTTATCAGTCTAGTTTACTCCAAGGATTTTTTTATTTTTTCTTTTGCTTCTTTTGATACAATGGAAATTATTTTATTGTAAAAAAACATAGAAGGGCTGAAGCAACCTATTTCATTTTTCAGCAGAGCACTAAGAGATGCAGAGGTGAAATATGACATCATGGAGAAACATGCCTATGCATTGGTGAAAGACCTCAAGGATTTCAGGATCTATGTACTTCATTCAAGGGTTATTGCATATGTCCCTTCAGCTAATATGAAGGACATTCTCATTCAACCTGACATAGATGGAATAAGGAGTAAGTGGATTTCCAAAATCCTTGAATTTGAGATGGAAATAAAACCCACCAAATTAGTTAAAGGCCAAGGTTTAGACAAGTTTTTGGATGAATCTAATTGTAAATCTTTGGAGGTTAACTTCATGAACACTTTCTCATAGAATCAACAAGCTAAAGTGCCTGATAAAATCCATGAGGATGACCCTCCATTGGCAGAATGCACCTGGTATAAATACATCGTATATTTTCTACAAGAGTTGCGACCTCCAGATGGCATGGGGAAGAGCTAGGTAAGAGCTTTAAATATTAAAGCAATCAGATATTTCCTTATTGACCAGGTATTGTACTAGAAACACCCTTTAGGTGTGCTTCTGAGATTTTTAGACCCAAAGGAGGCCCAAAATATTATGTTTGATTTTCATGACAGCCTGTGTGGGGGACATCATTTCTAGAGAACCACGACCTATATAATTCTCAGGGATGGGTACTTTTGGCCTACATTATTCACTGATGTCGGTGCAAAAGTTAGAGCTTGCATCAAATGTTAGAAATTCTCTAGGAAGAAGCAGCTCAAGTCTCTTCCATTGAAGCCTATGGTAGCTTTAGGACCCTTTTAGCAATGGGGTCTGAACTTCATTGGGAAAATTCATCCTACTTCAAGTGGTCAGCATAGGTGTATCTTAACTGCAACATACTATTTCACCAAGTGGATATAAGTTATTCCCACAAGGAGTGCTTCTCACAAAGTGATCACTGGTTTTATTGAAGATATTATGGCAAGGTTTGGCTGTCTGAATAGGATCATCACTAACAAAAATGCATCCTTCAAGTTTGAGCCATTCATCAAATTCTGTGAGAAGTTTGGGATTTCATTCACCCACTCTACCCCCTACTACCCTCAAGGCAATGGATTAGAAAAGTCCTCTAGCAAAATCCTGATAAAGATCATCAAAAGACTGCTAGAGGACAACAAGAAAGAATGGGATTCAAATCTCAATTTTTTTTTTTGGGTCGATCGAGTGAAAACAAAAGGGCCCCTGGGTATCTCTCCTTTCCAACTTGTATATGGGACTGAAGCAATTTTTCCTTCTCAGCTCACCCTGCCTGTGGAAAAATTCTTTCACGACTACCAAGGAGAACCTAATGATATGATCAAAAGAATTCATTAACTGGTAGAAGTCTAGTATACTAGAGAGCAGGTGATGGATACAGAACATCACCATCAACATAAGATCAAGAAATATTTTGATAGGACGAGAAGAAAATAAGATTTCCATCTAGGAGATCTAGTACTTAAGTGGGATGCGCCCAGACAGGATAGAGGAAAACATGGAAAATTTGAAGCCCTTTGGATCGGTCCCTTCAATATTTTTGAAGCACTTCCAAACAACACTTACAGGTTGTAGAATTTAGAGGTTAATGAAGTTTTTGGTGGCCATGTAAATGGGCATTTTCTGAAGGAGTTATTTATTTGAGCCATAAGTGGCTCCTGTGTCTTTGTAAATATTGTTTTTATTTTTCGTTTCTGGTTTTATGGGTGACTCCACAACCCAATAGAGGGCGAATAGAGATGCAAAGGAGATATTAGATCCTTAGAGGGAGGACTCTATCCCCCATGGAGCCTAATGTTATCACATGTTTCTGCAAGGGGGATGTTTTTCCCTTGGTTTTGGCCTCTAGGTGACAAAAGGTGAAGAAAGGGGATAAAAACCCACTAAATGGTGCTTATCCTAAGTTCATCGGGGTCAATGTGAACGTTTGGCATGTTGTGTCAAGAGGCACATAGATCTGGGCAGCTAAGATTTGAGCACTCCAGATCAATGATCGTTGATCATATCGGGGACCCAACATGCATGGACGATAAAAATTGCAGGGTGGGCTGGGTTTGAAACCATGGTTTTGTGGAGACGCTACATGTCAGTTAGAGACACACATCAAGCCCAAAAGAGGTGAAGAATAAAACAACTTTTTGCAGGCCTGATATGAGTCTGTGCGTAGAAGGCCCTATCTCGGGTCAACAAGTGGACGCTCTATCTTGTTGATAGTTGTCTCCCACTCAATCTCTCTCCTTTGTATTTCACATCCCTCGCTCCCCTATAAATTTCTCTCCTTGACACTTGTCCTCCACTCACTGTCCAACCTGTCGCATCTCCCCTTCTCATCTCCCACCACTTGTGCCACCTCACTCCACATCACCTCTATCCCACGACACCTTAGATCCCACTTATGTGGCACCCATGTTATCCTCATTTTCCTCTTCCAATCCATGTTGTCCACCTTGCCATGTCCATGTCCTCTATTCCATGTCTAGTGTGCCAATAACATCATCTGTTTCCATATCCGTTTTCAGGCCCCCTCGCAAGCATCCAACTTAGATACAGATGTAAGAATGAAGAGGTCACCAAATTCCATAGGTGCAGTGCCGACTTGGGCCTTCTCGATCTCGATGAAGCAGTAATTGAAGTTATTTGGTGGTGTTTGAACATCATTTCCACCATAAATGGAAAGCCCAAGAAAGGACTGTCAGCAAGTCGGATCAACTGCAGAACCTTCCTGAAGCACGATTACGTCTGACAAGAGCTCGCTTCTGACAGGAGACTACATGTACAGTCTACTAGGAAGCATGTAGACGTAATTCTTCAATGCAGAGAATCGAACACACTTCCATAGTTTTTCTTTGAGTATATAGGAGTCTTCCTTATATTTTTTTAGGGTTGATGGTTGAGCTAGGCTCTCGTATTGTAAATTTTTAATGAAACTTTGGTTCTTATGGTTATGTATCTATATTTGAGACTTGTTGTTTAATGTAAGTCAACTTCTTTTCATATCTCTGTGAACGGTTGTGTTAAAACACTCGGGTATGGAGGATCGAGTCGAGGGTAGTTGTGTTCTTGTGATGTAGGTTTGATCATAATGACACTGCGACCAATTTTAATCAGTTTTTGTTGCATCTTTTCCCTCCAATGTTGAATGACTTAGGCATGGATGATCCAGCTGGGTTGTTTTCATTGAATTGTGATGTACATTTGATCTCAGTTCAGTGATAATTTCATTTAGTCCCTTGAAGCTCTGAACCAAGAGGATATTTCCTTCTAAGTTTTTCCTCCTTAGGTTGCTCGAAGACCGGATGTCCATAGCAGACCTCTTCATTTTCCTCAATTTTTCCCACCTACTCACCCTTATTACAACTTACTGACTGAATTTAGATTGATATGTCACTTTCCTGTGCATTCCATCCCAGTTTACTAAGTTAAAGCGATAGAATCTTGAGACTGCATCCATTATACCACCCTTTAAAACTATTTACTGTGACATATAGACTGATGGGTATTAGGCTTACCTCTGCAGCAATCCAGAGTTGACTTCCAGTGCTAACATTTATGGTGTCGTTGTCGGGGATGAATTGAATATTTTCCCTGGGATTGAACGAAAAAGCTAACTGGTTTTGAAGGTGTATTAGAACTTAGTACTTCAAGATTGCAACTGTGCACCTGGTGACTCCACTATGGTGACTCCATTGAGATGACGCCATTGTTTCAGTTGTGTTTTCCAGGGGTAGACACACGAGGTCCACTCCATAGTTTCCTTTAGAAACACCTGAAGCTGACCCAGAGAAAGTCATCAGAAGATGAAAGATTCTTTAGGAGTGTACTTCAGCAATTGAACCAGGTATTTATGATGATTTTAATCATCCTCCTATAGGAACTCCGATATTTGTTTCTCACTTTCCTATTAAACCATCTGTTGGAGCTTCTAGAAGCTTAAATTTTGGGATTTTTCTTGTTGATTTACCCTCCCCTAGTTTCAATACCCGTCCTCTTGTCAAAGTTGCTTCTTTGATAGAGAGGGAAACCTATGTTCCTAGAATCACACCTCCAACCTCCCTTGTCCAAGTTCCATCCCCTCCTGGTTCTCCTTTTGTTCACACTTCAATGGCAGGAGCCAATCCCCCCAGAAATAGAATGGATGTTGTAGTAGATGCTAGATACGCGCCTCTCATTTTGCCTCAGCCTCTTAATTCCCTCCCAGTTAGTGGCTACCTTAAGAAGCTACCTAAGTTCACGGGGGAGGGATATATCACTGCAGAGGAGCACCTTGCATCTTTCTATAGTTATGTTGATCACTATGTCATAGTAAATGAAGATGCGTGGATGAGGGTTTTTGTCCACAGCCTTGATGGAGAAACCAAAAAGTGGTTCAGGGCCCTGACCCATGAATCCATTGATGGGATTGAGGCTTTAGATGATATCTTCTTGAGACATTGGGGGGATAAAAAGGACTTCATGTATTATATCACAGATTTTGATTCCCTAAAAATAAAAGAGGGAGAGTCTGTCTCTGACTTATTCAAAAGATTCAAAAAAATGTACAGTAAGGTTTCTTCTCAGATAAATCCTACAGAGGCCTCTTCAAAAATCACATATTTTAGTTCTTTTGACCTTGACTTCTGCCTCCTGTTAAGAGAGAGAAGAGCTACCTCCTTGGATCATATGCAATATGCAGCCCTAGAGGTACAGTCTAATATATTGGTAGTTGACCCAATTAGGAATAAGGCTGGTAGAGATAGAGGAAGAGGAAGAACTGAAGCCTCAACCTCTACTTCCTTTGCGCCCCCCCCCCGCTTGATGGCAATGTGACCCCTTCACCATCTGTAGGTTAGAAGGTCCACGCACACACACAGGATCTTCTCCTCTCCTCGGCCCAAAGAACACCAAGGTTCTTCTAATTCCCTATTGGGAAATATGCACCCGAAAAATTCTCTTCGCGTAATCCCCCCCCTTTTCTTTACTTATCGGGGAATCAGTACTCGTGACTTCGTGAGTCTAATGGTTGATCACTGGGCTCTCAAACCCCTGAGACCCAATGCCTGGTCAACGCTGATTTCCTCCTGTCGGAACTTTCCTTATCGCGATTTCTCTACTCGCGATATCGAACCACTCGATTTACCAACTTCCGAACCCCGATGTGCCGAACCTCTGATGCACTCGTGAGTTGACTTTTCAACGTCCTGTCACCTCGTCAGGATTTCGAACTTCGCGGGATCACAAATCCTGATGTCAATGGATTCGAGACTTTCCTTTTCCCGATTCCCGATATGGTATGCCACCTGTCCTCCACTAGATCCTATTGTGGCCCCACACAAATCCCCTCTTGGGATATCCCGGATCACGTTATCACAATTCTCATTGCAACAACTCAGAGCTTCAGCTCACGAAACCTCGATACACAATTTCACATGTAAATCCGACAGCTCCTGTGGCATGGATCAATGGTTCTGCCCCTCTTGAGCTTGAATACTTCCGACACCTGTGTTGTAACTTCCTTGCACCTCTGTGAGATCCAACATCTCACAGTGATTTGCGAAATCTCCTCGGAAATCTCATCCATTCATTCTTCCTTATGCAATTCACGAAATGACGAAGTGTCTCTCCACGAGACTCGTTCACCTGCTTGCAAGCCTGCGATGCTTCTTGCAATCTTTCAAGGCACCAACTCCCTTTGCTTCCCTTGGTGATTAATCAAGGTTCTATACCTCCTGAGATTGTTCACGACTCTCAAGTCCTTCAGAAAATCTCTTGCACGCACTCCTTGTGGAAAACCTTCAACCACATCCCAAGCATTGAAGTCTCTTCTGACTCTGCACACGCCTTGAAGCAGCAGTCTTTTAATGCTTCACTCAGGTTCATAACCCTGAGAATTTTACCTGGCCTGTGCACTCCTTTCATGACAATTTGCCTAACTGCACCTTCGAGGAAATGAGAACAAAAGCTATCTCTAATTGAACCCTTCTATCAACGCACTCCTCGTGGACAATTCAACTGCACTCCTTGCAGGAATTCTCTAGCTCAAATAGAGAAACAATTGAAACTCATTCACTCTTCCTTTCAGATTTCTAACTTAACATGAAATCAAATACACAACATATAAAAGAAAATGTATAACTGGAAGCAAACATTCATGAGCATCACATCAATACACAGAGAAACAACACAAAACCATGAATTTGAATCAAAGATTTCTTCTATTAATTCAAATGTCTGTACATGGATGTTCTTCATAAAGTTCTCTGCATTCTCTTCTGCTTCCTCAATAATGTTACAATATGCAAAGGAGGGTGTCTATATCCCATTTCCCTCTTGTGCTCTAAAGCTATCAAATATAGAATTAAATTCCTATCTACCAGCATTAACTATTTTAAATGCCCTCTATCTACTAAAGGACAAGAGCTATCCGCTCAAGGTCCATTACAATATACAAATTCACTCCTTCATAAATGGATTCATTAAAGGTTTGCACAACAATCCCAAAGTGTTTTCAAAATTTGGTGTTGGCTTGTCCAGCTGTCCTCGGCTTTCGCGCTGGCTCTCTTGTTGTGATGGCGATGCTCCTGCATCATACTCCCTCGCTTGAAAATTTTCATGGGCTCCTATCCATGAGCTTCTGCACGGTTTGTCCATGCTTCTATATTTCCACTTCTGTCTCCCAGTTGGCATCTTCCATTGGATGGCCCTTCCATTTGACCAGATACTCATGGTATTCTTTCCTCCTGGTCTTCTTACTTACCCTCTTGTCCAGTATGCATTTCATCTGCATCTTTTTTGCAACTGGAAATTGTTTCATCCAATGGATCACTGGCCGCTCCATTCTAGTCTCTTCTTCTCCAGCCCTATATGGGTATAAATCTGTGATATTGAATATCGGAGATATTCCGATTCCATCCGGTAACTTGATCTCATAAGAATTTTCTCCAAATTTTCTCAAGACCTTGCATGGTCCGATTTTCTTCATTTTCAGTTTATTGTATGTTCCCCTCGGGAACCTCTCCTTCCTAAAATGTTCCAAAACTAGATCACCAACCTCAAACTGAAGTTGTCTCCGATGTTGATCTGCTCTGTGCTTGTATTCCTAACTTGATTTCAGCAACCGCTCCTTCACCCTGCTGTGAAGTTCTTTCATCGCCTCAGCGAATTCATCTGCACTAGTGCTGCTAGTAGCAGTCTGTTCTGAATCCCTCAATTCAAAAACTCCTCTCTGTTGTGTGCCATATACAACTTGAAATGGATTTTTTCTTGTACTCTGATTTACTAAGTCATTGTATGCAAACTCTGCCTGTGGCAATACCTTGTCCCAACTGCTGTGGTGCTCCGTCACCAAGCTTATTAACAAGTCTCCCAGACTTCTATTCACCACTTCTGTTTGTTCATCCATCTGAGGATGATAAGCTGAACTAAGCATCAAATTAGTTCCCAGCTTCTTCCATAAAGTCCTCCAAAAATTCCCTATGAATTTTGTGTCTCTGTCCGAAACTATGCTTTTCGGCAAGCTATGAAGTCGAATGACCTCCTTGAAAAAAATATTTTCAATGTGAGTCACATCGCTGGTCTTTTGGAATGGGATGAAGTGTGCCATTTTAGAAAACTTATCCACTATCACAAAGACTAAATCAACACCTCTTTGTGTCCTTGGCAACCCCAACACAAAATCCATGCATATCGCCTCCCAAGGCCTCTCTAGTATGGGAAATGGATGATAAAACCCCACATTATGCTTCCTTCCCTTAAAATGATAGAAAATTCTACATCTATCAATGAATATCTTGACATCTGCTCGCATTCCCAGCCAAAAATATGACTCATTCAGCTTCGCGAATGTTTTTTCATGGCCAAAATGTCCTGCTAATCCCCCACTGTGTTTCTCCTTCAACAAGTTCTCCCTCATGGAGCATTTCGGAATACATAGTTGATTGCCTTTGAAAAACAATCCTTCCTAGATCATATAGTCTATCCATGGGCTTTTGTCTCTGAGAACTAGATTCTCAGCTGCTTCATATGCTTCCTTGAAATCCTTGTCATCTGCGTACATGTTCCTGAGATCATCAAAACCCAATGTTTTGACTTGGAACTCCTACAACAACAAACACTTCCTGCTCAAAGCATCAACCACTTTGTTAGCAGTACCTGAAATATGCTTAATCACAAACGTGAAATTCTGCATATACTCTATCCATTTTGCATGTTTCTGATTCAACTTCTCCTATTGAGTCACAAACTGTAATGCGTGGTTGTCACTATACAAAATAAATTCTTTAGGGATCAATTAATGCCTCCATTTTTTCAACGCCTGTATGATACCATAGAATTATTTATCATACGTGGAGTATTTCAATTTTTCTTCATTCATATTTTTACTAAAATTTGCAATCGGCATGTCACCCTGAATCAAAACCGCTCCTATGGCAAACCCGCTTGCGTCACATTTCACCTTAAATGTCTTCAGGAAATCCGACAACACCGGAACTAGTTGTTCCGTGATATTTCGCTTCAACAGATTGAAGCTCTTCTCAGCCTCTGTTGTCCAGTGAAAAGACTTATGCCGCTTCTTCACTATATCCATCATCGTTGCACTAATCCCACTGAAATTTCTGATGAACTTTCGGTAGAAACTAGCTAACCCGTGGAAAATTCTCACCTCGAATACAGTCCTCGGTGATGGCCAATTCTTTATCACTTCCACCTTATCCGGATCCATCCTCAACTCATTTTCTGAAATAACAAATCCCAAATAAATGAGTTCTATCTACATGAATGAGGACTTCTTCATATTAATCAATAGCTTCTCCTGCTGTAATTTCTGCATCACTGTAGCCAAATGCTTCAAGTGTTCTACCACTGATTTTACTGTAAATCAGTATGTCATCCAAATACACAATGACAAATTTCCCAATGAATTCCCTCAGGACTTCATTCATCAACCTCATGAAGGTACTCGGTGCATTTGTTAAGCCAAATGACATAACAAGCCATTCATACAGTCCTTTGTTGGTTTTGAAGGTTGTCTTCCATTCATCTCCTTCTCTCATGCGAATCTGGTGATATCCTATTTTCAAATCAATCTTTGAAAAGTACTTTTCCCCACTCAGGAAGTCCATTAGATCATCCATTTTCGGTAATGGAAATCTGTACCTGATGGTTATTTTATTAATCGCTCTTGAGTCAGTACACATTCTCCAGCCTCCATCTTTCTTTGGACTGAGTACCATTGGAACAACACATGGGCTCAAACTTTCCCTGACCAATCCTTTGTCCAATAACTCCTGGACCTGCTTCTTGACCTCTTCATTTTCTTGCGGCGTCAACCTGTACATGGATTTATTTGGAAAACTGGCTCCTGGTGTGAGATCAATATGATGACTCACACTCCTCATCAGTGGCAACGAACGAGGTAATTCATCCACTATGATGTCAGCAAACTCTTCCAGCAGTTCCTGAACTTCATCTGCTAAATCATCCACTCTTGTGCTAGTCAGAACAATCCTCAGTTTCCTAACCACAAAGAATTGTGGATCCTCTTTATTCTTAACATCTATAAGAATCTCCTTCCCACTCATGAGAAGTACTGTTTTTCTTACTTCCGGCTTCACCTCCTTATCCTTTATTAGAAGCAACATATGCATTCTCCAATTCTTCTCTAGGGTATATGTGTTCATTCTCCCATCATGAATCACATTTCTGTCATATTTCCATGGTCTACCCAACAATAAATGACAAACATCCATGGGAATAACATCACATAAGATCTTATCATTACACCCACCTATCTTGAATTCAGCCAAGCATTGTTTAGTAAAATTTACCTGGTGTCCCTTCTGTAGCCATGAAACTCTGTATGGGCTTGGATGATCAGTCGTCTCCAGCTCCATCTTCTCTACCATCTTCGTAGATATGATATTATCCATGCTACCACTATCAACAATAACCTTGCACACCCTATCCTTGGTCTTGCAAGCAGTCCTAAAGAGTCTGGTCCTTTGGAATGAGGTTTCCACCTCCTTCTCAGGTGTCAAAAGGACTTTTCACATCATAAGCGATCTTCCGCCTTCAGCATCTTCGGCCTCAACATCCCGCCTCTGCGCCTCGGTGATGTGAGCTTCTCCAATGTCCTTATTTTTCTCTGGACACTCATAAGACTTGTGCCCATTCTTCCTGCATGTGAAGCATGTGATTACTCCACCTCGGCCTCTTCCTCTACCTCTAGTACGAGGAAAAGTGTTTGCGTCAGCATAATCTCCCCTCTGTTCATTATGCTGCCCTCTCTGTTCAACATATGGCCCTCGCTATGAGGTTCCACCTCTTTCAACTTTACCCTGAGGTTTCTTCCATTCCTCCTTGGGATTTTGATATTTGTCCTGGGAATCTGCTTTACCTTTGGGTTGACTTCTGACTCACCCCCTCTGACTCTGTTTTTGTCTCAGCTTCTCTTCAACTTTCAGAGCCATTTGATAAGCATCCTCCACCATTCGGATGGTTACCATGCTTAATTCATCCTGAATGTCGTATCTCAGACCATTCAAATATATAGCAACTTTCTCATCATCGCTCTCCCGATGACCTGCTCTGATGTCCAGTCTATAGAATTCCTCAGTGTATTCTTTCACTGTCATCAACTTCTGTCTTAGGTTCTACATCCTCCTGAACAGAGTAATTTGATAATCTCTCAGGATGAAATTTTCCTTCATCTTTGCAATCATTCAATCCCAACTCTTAATATTCTGTGTTCCCTTGCATCGTCTATCTTCTTGTAGCTCGTCCCACCACAATGATGCATGTCCTTTCAAGTGCGTAACAACATGCTTGACTTTCTTATCCTCTTCAACATCTTCATAGTCGAAGTATGTGTCCAGAGCTCTAATCCAATCTAGTAGCTCCTCTGCATCCAAGTTTCCATCATAAAATGGAATGTCCATCTTCTCCTTTGCACCCATCTGTGTGATAGATTTGATTAGACGTTCATTTTCTGCATCCTCGACTAGAACTTCTTCTTCACGTTCAGCCTCTATCTCGCTCTCGAAATCTCTAATATCCCCTGCACTAGCTATGCGTCTTTGTGCCATCTCCATGTCCTCGAATCTTGCTCGAAGATCATGCATCTGTCTCTCCATTTCTAGATCTGTTACCTGCCTACCTCTTCTCCTCACCTCCCTATCCTCTGGATTGAGTGACTGTCTTTCTCTCCTCAGCGGAATGTTGAATTTCTCTTTCTCTGCTTCATAAAGAAAAGAATCCTTTTGTGCTCTGATACCACTTGACGACAACGTGGCCCCTTCACCACCTGCAGGTCGGAAGGTCCACGTGCACACACATGATCTTCTCCTCTCCTCAACCTGAAGAACACCAAGGTTCTTCTATTTTCCTATCAGGAAATATGCACCCCACAGATTCTCTTCACGCAATCCCCCCCCTTTTCTTTACTTATCGGGGAATTGGTACTCACGACTTCGTGAGTCTAATGGTTGATCACTGGGCTCTCGAATCCCCGAGACCCGATGCCTGGTCAACTCTGACTTCCTCCTATCGGATCTTTCCTTATCGCAATTTCGCTACTTGTGATATCGAACCACTTGATTTACCAACTTCTGAACCCCTATGCACTCGTGGTTTGACTTTTCAACGTCTCGTCACCTCGTTGGGATTTCATACTTTGCGGGATCACGAATCTTGATGTCAATGGATTTGAGACTTTCCTTTTCCCAATTCTTGATATGGTACACCACCTGTCCTCCACTAACTCCTATTGTGGCCCCACACAACTCCCCTATCGGGATATCGTGGATCGCGTTATTGCAACAACTCGGAGCTTCGACTCACAAAACCCCGATACATGATTTCACATGTAAATCTGATGGCTCCTGTGGCACGAATCAATGGTTCTTCCCCTCTTGAGCTTGAATACTTCCCACACCTGTGTTGTAACTTCCTTGCACCTCCGCGATATCCAACAGCTCACGGTGATTCACGAAATCTCCTTGGAAATTTCGTCTGTTCATTCTTCCATATGCAATCCATGAGTGTCTCTCCACGAGACTCGTTCACCTACTCGCAAGCCTATGACGCTTCTTGCAAGGTTTCAAGGCACCAACTCCCTGTGCTTCCCTTGGTGATTACTCAAGGTTCTATACCTCCTGAGCGTGTTCACGAATCTCAAGTACTTCAGAAAATCTCTTGCACACACTCCTTGCGGAAAACCTTCAACCACATCCCAAGTGTTGAAGTCTCTTCCGACTCTGTGCACGCCTTGCAGCAGTAGTCTTTTAACGCTTCACTCAGGTTTGCAACCTTGAGACTTTTACCTAGCCTGTACACTCCTTGCACGACACTATGCCTAACTGCACCTTCGAGGAAATTAGAACAAAAGCTATCTCTAATTGAACCCTTCTATCAACGCACTCCTTGTGGACAATTCGACTGCACTCCTTGCAGGAATTCTCTGGCTCAAATAGAGAAACAATTGAAACTCATTCACTCTTCCTTTTAGATTTATAACTTAACATGAAATCACATACACATCATATAAAATAAAATGTATAACTGGAAGTAAACATTCATGAGCATCCCATCAATACACAAAGAAACAACACAAAACCATGAATTTGAATCAAATCTTTCTTCTATTAATTCAAATGTCTATACATGGGTGTTCTTCATACAGTTCTCTGCATTCTCTTCTGCTTCCTCAATAATGTTACAATACGCAAAGGAGGGTGTCTATATCCCGTTTCCCTCTTGCGCTCTAAAGCTATCAAATCTAGAATTAAATTCCTATCTACCAGCATTAATATTTTAAATGTCGTCTATCTACTAAAGGAAGAGAGCTATCCACTCAAGTTCCATTAGAATATACAAATGTGCTCCTTCATAAATGGCTTCATTAAAGGTTTGTGCAACAATCCCAAAGTGTTTTCAAAATTTGGTGCTAGCTTGTCCGACTGTCCTCGTCTTCCGTGCTGGCTCGCTTGATGTGATGGTGATGCTCCTGCATCACCCCCCCCC
>ML782688.1:385315-423134 GCA_009831015.1 Picea engelmannii | reverse complement strand
CACTTTCAACTAGAATGGAAAGGTTGGAATTAGAAGGGAAGAAGACATACAAAAACCCTCAAAATTTTGATAACAGAGGCAACTTCAGAAAGTCAAATAACAATGCTCCTCAAATTATGTAAAGATAACCTCGGAACAGAGATAGGCATGACTAGAAAATCCAGACCCCTCTTCAAAACAACCTTGTTATAGATGAAGGTGGAGGTGAAGAAGACCTCGATCCATAAATTCATTGTCTTGAAGACACATCCTCTTCTCCTCACTTAACTCAATCAGCTACGAGTAATCTCTCATGGACAACCAATTAAATGAGATGAGTAAGGGGGATAAGGAAAATGACAACCCGAATAGATACAACCTTAGTTCCAAAAAGAAATGAGGAAAGCCTGATGTTCCTGATCGGCCTACCAGAGTAGAAAATCCTGCTGAATATGTTGCAAGAAATAGCAAGGATAAGGAAACACAGAACCTCCCACTAGTAGCCAAAGGTCCCATCCTAGAGGTAAGAGAAATTATGAATCCCCCCTCCTATTTTAACTTTGATCATGAAATTCAGAATATTAGGATTCATGTCCCCATTTTAGAGCTGGTCAAGCATGAGGACTTTAGGAGATACCTATCTAAATTTTTGTTGCTTGAACCCTCGAATCATCCCACAGACTCAATCAATTGGCAAGACAAAAATCCAACATTCATCTTAGGTCCCATGGTAGAATATAGAGATGATGCATCCCCTCCCTTATACACATCAATGAACATACATGATAAGGTACTTCATAATTTTCTAATGGATTCATGAGCCTCTCATAACCTCATGCCAAAAACTATCATGAAGGAACTAGGAATGGAAATCACCAAAGCATACCATGACTTGTATTCTTTTGATTCAAGGAGGGTGCAATGTCTTGGGGTCATAAAATATCTGGTTGTGACCTTGTTTCAGCTACCCATGAAAAGTGTGGTCATGTATATTGTAGTGGTGTATGTTCCCCCAAATTTTGTCATGTTATTGTCAAGATATTGGATAAAAAGTCTTGAGGGAACATTGCAGATGGACCTCACATATGCTACTATTCATGTGTTTTGGGGAGAGCATAGAATAATATATAGAGAAGCTTAGTTGGCCTATATTATTAGTGATGAAGTAGACCCCACCAATCATCCTATATTTTCCCTTGATACGGATTTGGGATCCAACTTATTGCATCTCACAAATGTCCCTGAACCTCCTCTTGAAATCAAAAAACATCCCCTTAATCTCTGTGAAGATTGTCCTCTGGTTACCTCTTTCAGAAAATGTTCTTTGATGGAACCTCTTCTAGGGAAGGTGTTGGTGCTAGGATGGTCCTTTCTTCACTTGTTCAAGAAATTATATCTCTATCATACAAGTTACAATTTGAAGATACCAATAATCTGGCAGGGTATGAAGATCTTGTTTTGGGTTTGAGGATTGCAAAATATATGGGGATTGAAGAGATATCAGTGTTTGGATATGTTGAGTTGATTTTCCAGTAGATCATAAATATTTATCAGGCCAAACACCCTTAGCTCAGAAATTATAGAAATGAATTATGGGACCTCATTGACAGTTGTTTCTCGATATTCATCATTTCATTTATTCCAAGACAAGAGAATGTCATGGATTAATATTTGGCTGTTTCAACAAGCAATTTCAGAGTTCCTCTACCACCCACTCAGGTATGATATAGAATTAAAATAAAGGACCTCTATACCTAACAATTTCAAGCATTGGAAGGTGTTTGAGGATGATATTGAAATTAAAAGATTCCTAGAAACTGTGGATGAGTTTTCTGCATTACACATCGATAAAGATCCTAGTTCTAACATAGATCCTCATGTTGATTCTTTTCTAAATAATATTTTTGATCATCATATTGTTCATCCAACCAACAATCACATCCCAAAGGGACTAGTACCTCTAGAAAGGTTATTTGATAGAAATGATGTGGCATTGAAGGGTAAAATCTCAATTGATGATGTTGATGTGGATGAGTGCAATATTGGCACAAAGAGGAATCCAAAATTTGTCAAGTTGTCATGAATCTTGTCAGAGGAACAAAGGATCGAGTATACTGAGTTATTAAGATAATTTTCTGATGTGTTTTTCGGGACCTATGAAGACCTCAAAATCATATGACACAGTTTTCATCGAGCATAAGATCCCATTGAAAGAGGAGGCCAAACCATTTAGGCATAAATTAAGATAAATAAATGCTATGTTGCTACCTATTATGGAAAGTGAGGTAAAGAAGTTTTTGGATGCCCAAATAATTGTCCCTTTGAGATATTGTGAATAGGTGGCCAACCTGGTCCTAGTGAGGAAAGAGAGTGGAGAAATCAAAGTCTATGTCAATTTCAGGAACCTGAATAGAAGCACTAAGAAGCAAAATTACCCGCTACCAAAGATGGAACACATATTACAGAGGGTAATAGGTGCATCCAGGATTTCCATGATTGATGTATTTTCTGGTTCCAATCAAATCCCTGTTCTGCTTGAAGACAGAGAAAACACAACCTTCACCACTCCCTGGGGTACATTCATGTATGCCAAAATTCCCTATGGATTGATGAATGCAGGAGAAAGATCTCAATGAGCCATGAGCATAGGTTTCATAGGGGAGAGAGATAAATTTGTTGTCATCTATTTGGATGACATTACATTTTTCTCTAAGTCTGATAAAGAACATTATGAACATTTGAAAAATGTATTCTTAAACTTCTTGAAGTTTGGCCTTTCCTTAAATCACAAGAAGTCATTATTTTCCATGAAAGAGGGATAGTTCTTGGGACAGATAGTATTAGTTGAGGGGGTTAGGATTGATCCAAGTAGGGTGGAAGATTTTAAAACTTTGTCACTTCCCAAATCCAAGAAAAAAGTCCAGTGTTTCCTAGGCAAAATCAATTTTCTGAGAAGGTTTGTTTCAAATTTTGTTGAATTGGTGAAGCATGTCATAGCCATGCTCAGGAAGGGGAATGAAGTAAAATGGAATGTTGAGTCCATAAATTCTTTCGACCAAATCAAGAAGGCCTTAACTGAGGCACATCTGATTATCAATATGGATTACTCCAAGGATTTTCTAATTTTTTCTTTTTCTTCTTTTGATACAGTGGTAGTTGTTTTATTGCAGAAAAATGTTGAAGGGATGGAGAAACCTATTTCATATTTTAGTAGAGCACTAAGAGATGTAGAGGTGAAATATGACATCAAGGATAAATAGGCCTATTCATTGCCAAAATCCCTCAAGGATTTCAGGATCTATGTCCTTCATTCAATGGTTGTTGCATATGTCCCTTCATCTGTTGTGAAGGACATTCTCATTCAGCCTAACATAGATGGAAGAAGGAGTAAGTGGATTGCCAAAATCCTTGAATTTGAGCTGGAAATAAAACCCACCAAATTAGCTAAACGACAAGGTTTAGCCAAGTTGTTGGTTGAATCTAATTGTAAAGATTTGGAGGTTAAATTCATCAACACTTTCTCAGAGAATCATCAGGCTAAAGTGCCTGATAAAATCCCTCAAGACGACCCTCCATTAGCAGAATGCACCTGGTATAAAGACATTATATTCTTTCTACAAGAGTTGTGACCTCCAGATGGAATGGGGAAGAGCAAGGAAAGAGATTTAAATCTCAAATAAATCAAATATTGCCTTATTGACCAAGTCTTGTACTAGAAAGACCCTTTAGGTGTGCTTCTGAGATGTTTAGATCCACATGAGGCCCAAAATACAATGTTTGATTTTCATGACATCCTGTGTGGGGGACATCATTTCTGGAGAACCACGGCCTATAAATTTCTCAAGGCTGGGTAATTTTGGCATGTTGGATCATGTTTTCATTTATGACAATGGTTTGATTGAGTGATGTAGTTGATTGATGTCAAGAGGAGATTGTTGGAATATGTTTTCATTGATGCCAATGGTTTGATTGAGTGATGTCATTAATTTTTCTCAAGTGAATAAGATGATCTAGAAACAATTTGTGTAAAGCTTGATGGTAGTTATCCCATGGAAAGAATAGAAGCAGATCCATTAGAACTTCAAAAGGAAGTTGAAGATGGTTTATATAGATACTGAAGTGATCATTTTTATACACACTATAACTATCTTTCGGATAACACTAAGAAGTTTCTTAGGAGGAATCAAAGGAACATCTTGAAGTTAAAGGGAATGTTCAAAGAACAAGAAGAGAGAAATAAGAGTAAATTGGAAGAAAAGGAAGAAGAGATCACAAGACTAAATAATGAAAAAGAAGATATGAAGGTAGATGATGAGATTAGCAAAAGTTTTGAAACTATTATTCATCTCAAGACCCAAATTGAAGAATCCAAAAGGGTAGAATAACTTTTGAAGAATCAAATTAATGGAATGGAAGAGTCATGTGATAAGTTAAAAGCTGAAATTGTTGATCTTAGAAAGAAAGTGGAGAAGTCAAATAAATTCTTGAATAGCTCAAATATCTTGGATGAGATCTTGGAAATTCAAAGATCACCATATGATAAATCAGGTCTTGGATACAAAGAAGAATCTACACATGTTGAAGCAAGAACCTTAAATAAGCATGAGGTATGTCAATCAAAGAAAGAACGAGAAGGAATATATTGAAGACCACTCCATCAATATTATCAAAGGTAAAGAATATCCAAAAAACCTTGATTGTATTATTTCTAAATGTGATCTTCAAAACATTTCAATTGAAGATAGCACAAAGGAAGATCCCTAAAGTATTTCAAATGAAGATATAGAATCTCCAAAGACTCTTCATTGCAATGATTCAAAATGTGATGTTGTTGAATCGATATGAAACTGTTACACAATATTCTAGAGATTGTAATCTAACCAACACAATTGGTCTCACTGAATTTGGATTTGTTATGAAGAAGTTATGACGTTTTTACCTGAAACGGATGTTTTAAAACACATGTTTTAGACTAGTTTTAGGACTAGCCACAAACCCTATTTTCCACAGAGTGTATCTCCAAAAATACAATGACCCATAAGCTAAATTGTTTACCATAGATACTTGGATATTTTTCCTCATTGGAATATAAATATCACGGTTTGAATCATTATAGAAAACAAGTTATTGTGAAAATGGTGAGATGACCTGTAAATAACATAGCTTAGAAAACATCATTAAAATAATTTATCCTCCCTTGAATTCTAGCCCTCTTTTCTTCACCTTCCCTCTGAAATTCGGCTTATATATCCTTTGGTTACCTCAATCACCTATATATCTTCAATATGTTGAAGTGTTCCACACCAAAAATGCTCAAGAAGCTCACACAAGAAGCTTTGCATCAATACTCCAAAATATATTCTCACAAGAAGGTCTCCATTGATCCACAAAAAGGATGTTTTTCAAGAGACCATTTCTATATAATTTAAACTTTCATCCTCTCGGTCACTTAACCCATTTCTAGGTCACTTAACCTATTTTCCTTATTTTAGGGTTAACCACTTTCCATAAATAGAAAGTTCTCCAATACTTTAGCATTTAAATATTCCTTATTGATTTTGTCACCTTACTTTATCATTTAAATAATCTTTCTTGATTTTATCACTTCTCTTTATTATTTAAATAATCCACATTGACTTTGTCACTTTATTTTATCATTTAAATAATCTTTCTTGATTTTGTCACTTCTCTTTATTATTTAAATAATTCACCTTGACTTTGTCACTTTACTTTATCATTTAAATAATGATTTCTTTTTTTAGGTCACTTTGAATTCTTTGACTTTGTGGGCTTCAAGCCAACATATGGGGGTCCTTCATCTTCATAAGGCCATAAATATCAAACCATGAGGAGTTATGTGACATTCCACATACCACCGATAATGGTATGACAAGCACTATCCATCTAGGATAGTTTCACCAACAAATTCATTGATCTTTATCTCATTATTCCACATACAAGCATGCATCCTCCAACAATTCTTCTAGGATAACTCAATCCACAAAGTGTCTTCCCATGAGGGATTTCACCATAAGGGGACCACTTTGGAGTTCATCCATTTGTGTACCTTATCAATCATGATAAGAAAATAATGAGTCATCTATACATTTTTCCAGCAATGCATCATATACAAATGAAACCACATCGATCCATATTCATCATGTATCAATGACAACTCATTGATCCATCTTCATCATATCAATGAAAACTCATTGCTCCATCTTCATCTATGCATTCTCATCAAGGACAATACATATTACATTACATTACATCAATCATCAATCAATCAATCCTTTGGCATCAATCAATCACTTGACATTAATGACAACATGATCTAACAATCTCCTTTTGAGATCAATCAATGACATCAGTCAATCAAACCATTCGAATCAATGACAACATGATACAAAAATATCGATGTGATGGTATAACTCTGTGATGCAGGGTCTGACATGGTTTATTGCAAGCTCTGACACTGTTTGTTG
Organism: Picea engelmannii; assembly: GCA_009831015.1. Classification (NCBI taxonomy): domain Eukaryota; kingdom Viridiplantae; phylum Streptophyta; class Pinopsida; order Pinales; family Pinaceae; genus Picea; species Picea engelmannii. The sequence goes on along the minus strand of ML782688.1, from coordinate 416,670 downwards.
TAGGTTTTCATGATTATATATTGGATTATGTAAGGTGATGATGTAAAATAAAATATTGGGTGTATGGCACTAACCCAAGAGTATGGATTGATGCATTGTATGTTGAAGAACAATGTTAATTATGATAGTGAAGTTATGACACTTTAGTTATGTGATATATCTTGATGATTCATTGGAAGCTTACTTGTTGGAAATCTTGATGCATGCATTTAGCATATGGATGGGATACACATTGGGACATGTGGTTGGTGAGTTGATGAGGTGATCATGTTGTACATCATTGATGATTCATAGCTTGATCTATAATTGATACATGTTTGGCACACTCATAGATGGCATATGCTTGATGATACTACACCATTGGTACTACTTGATCAACACAACAATTGATATTTGTTTAATATACATGATTGTGGCACTTGGTTCATGATGGAGATCATCATGAGTGATATGACACATGTTTGGCATATTCGTAGATTCACATGGTTGGCATATTGGTATATGCGCATGATTGGCATATCGGTAGATGCACATGGTTGGTATATTGGTGGATGCACATGGTTGGCATATTGGTAGATGCACATGTTGGCATATTTATAGAGGCATATGATTGATACATTCCATGGATGATATATTTTGGCACATTGCATGATGTTGATGTACATGGTTTATGTACATAGTTGTTGTGCATGATGAGCACACATTTTTGTACAGGATGTGCTTGGTTGATATTTTTCTCATGATTCTTTATTTCATTGTTGACATATCTTTTTCTTCATGATGCTTGGTATAACATGAGTTTGATGCATGAAAATGTCCAAGGATCATTATACGGTAGCACATTGTTCATCGCATAGAGAATATAGGGGAGACATACCCATAGGGAGAGTCATTCTTCTTCCCACAATTCTAGGAGGAGATATTTATCAGATGCATACCTAGAAAAGATCCCTATATTTGAAGAAAGAGCACAAACGCATAATTTCAGGAGGAGCGATGGTCACAGGGGGAGTATGTTCGATGTATTTTCAACATTACATCATATTGATATCCCTTTTTAAAAAGGGGAGAGATTATTCAGAGGAATATCAAAGGCACTCAAACAAGGGGAGCGGCCCCAAGAGGAAAATGGCCCTTTGTCATTGATGTCAAAGGGGGAGAGATAATCACATTGATGTGATTGATGATTATTGATTGGGAGAGATAGTCACATTTGAAAGAGATATTCACATTGACTATTGATGTAGAGCATGCCTTATCTACATGTTGACATCAATAATTGGTAATTGGTGTTGACATCAATGTTGGTATCGCCGTCAATGCCAAAGGGGGATATTGTTGGATCATGTTGTCATTGATTCCAATGGTTTGATTGAGTGATGTCATTGATTGATGTCAAGAGGATATTGTTGGATCATGTTGTCATTGATGCGGCTTGATTGAATGATTTCATTGATTGATCTCAAGAGGAGATTGTTGGATCATGTTGTGATTAATGTCATGTGATTGATTGATGCCAAAGGATTGATTGATTGATGATTGATGTAATGTAATATGTATTTTCCTTGATGAGAAGCGTAGATGAATATGGAGCAATGATTTTTCATTGATATGATGAATATGGATCAATGATTTGTCATTGATAAATGGTGCATATGGATCGATGTGGTTTCATTGGTATATGATGCATTGTTGGAAAAATGTATAGATGACACATTATTGTCTTATCATGATTGATACGGTACACTAATGGATGAACTCCAAAGTGGTCCCCTTATGGTGAAATCCCTCACGGGAAGATGCTTTGCGAATTGAGTTATCCTAGAATAATGGTTGGAGGACCCATGCTTGTATGTGGAATAATGAGATGAAGATCAATGAAGTTTTTGGTGAAACTATCCTAGATGGATAGTGCTTGTCATACCATTTCCAGTGGTATGTGGAATGTAACATAACTCCTCATGGTTTGAGATTTATGACCTTACGAAGATGAAGGACCCCCATATGTTAGCTTGAAGCCCAGAAAGTCAAAGAAGTCAAAGTGATCTAAAAGAATAAATCATTATTTAAATGATAAAGTAAAGTGGCAAAGTCAAGGTGGATGATTTAAATAATAAAGAGAAGTGACAAAATCAAGAAAGATTATTTAAATGATAAAATAAAGTGACAAAGTCAACGTGGATTATTTAAATAATAAAGAGAAGTGAAAAAATCAAGAAAGATTATTTAAATGACAAAAGTAAGGTGACCAAATCAAGAAGGAATATTTAAATGATAAAATATTGGAGAACTTTCTATTTATGGAAAGCGGTTAACCCTAAAATAAGGAAAATAGGTTAAGTTACATAGAAATGGGTTAAGTGACATAGAGGATGAAATTATAAATAAGATAGCAATGGTCGCTTGAAAAACATTTTTTTTGTGGATCGATGGAGAGCTTCTTGTGAGAATATCTTTTGGAGTATTGATGGAGAGCTTCTTGTGAGATCTTCTTGAACATTTTTGGTGTGGAACGCTTGAGAATATTGAATATATATAGGTGAATAAGGTAACAAAAGTATATCTAAGCTAAATTTCAGAGGGAAGGTGAAGAAAAGAGGGTCATAATTCAAGGGAGGATAAATTCTTTTCATGATGCTTTCTAAGGTATGTTATTTACAGGTCATCTCACCATTTTCGCACTAAATTTTTTTATATAATGATTCAGACCATGAGATTGATATTACATTGAGAAAAAATATCCAAGTATCTATGGTAAAAAATTCATCTTGTGATTCGTTGTATTTTTGGAGATACACTCCATGGAAAATAGGGTTTGTGGCTAGTTCTGAAACTAGTCTAAAACAGGTGTTTTGGGTAAAAATGTCATAACTTCTTCATAATAGATCTAAATTCAGAGAGACCAAATTTTTTGGTTATATTACCATCTATAGTATTTTCTATAATATTTTCATATCGATTAAACAAATATTTCGTGCAGGGCACGCTCTACAAGTTTTCTCTCTAGGAGAAGCCAAAATTTAGCAAGGTATGCCATTTTTGCTATAACTCCTTTTCTGAGAGGTTCCAAGTAGTGAAACCTAGAGGAATTGCACATAAAACACTAAATAAATTTGTGTATCAGTTTCATATCTTTATTCATTACAAGTACAAAGTTATGATTATTTCAAGTTAGGGTTGTTGACTAATCCAAAACTAGTCATGGTTCAGACAAGCAGTTGATGAGTTGGCACATGCACAATGTGTATAGTTGATGATGTTGGTAAATATTGATGATTAATTGTTTATGAGTAGTTGACACATGGTATATACTTGATACATGGTTGTATTCACTTGCTTATGTTACATGTTGATTACAGTTTGTTTGGCACAGGTTGGTGCATGGTTGATGCACTTGTTTATGGTACAGATTGATATCCGTTGAGGATTGTTGCCTCATATCAGTTGGTGCTGAGGGTGTAAGATCAGTCTTGCATTATAGATTTGTCTCTCTTGTATATTTTTACTCTATTCAGTGGCTTCTCAAAAACCCCAAGGATTGTAGTCCGTAATAAAAACAAAATTGTACATACATCTTGTGTTCTTTGTGTTCCTTCTGTTGATGACTTGTTGATGATATATTGTTGATATATGTTTCTGATATGTGTTGACATTTAACTGGTTATAAATGAAAACAATAAGTAATGACTTAATGTTTATTGTTAACTAAGGAGTTTTGTGAAAAAGAGCCCTACACTGTTCACCCCCTCCTCTCAGTGTAGTCAGTGTGTCCAACGTGGCCTACTCTATTCACTGATGTCTGTGAAAAATTTAGAGCTTGCATCAAATGTTAGAAATTCTCTGGGAAGAAGCAGCTCAAGTCTCTGCCATTGAATCATGTGGTAGCTTCAAGACCCTTTTAGCAATGGGGTCTAGACTTCATTGGGGAAACTCATCCTTCTTCAAGTGGTTAGCATAGGTGGATATTAACTACAACAAATTATTTCACCAAGTGGATAGAAGCTATTCCCACAAGGAGTGCTTCTCACAAAGTGATCATTAGTTTTCTTGAAGATATTATGGAAAGGTTTGGTTTTCTGAACAGGATCATCACTAACAACATTGCATCCTTCAAGTCTGAGCCATTGATCAAATTTTGTGACAATTTCAGGATATCATTCACCCACTCTACCCCCTATTGCCCTCAAGGCAATGGATTAGCAGAGTCCTCTAACAAAATTCTGATAAAGATCATCAAAAGACTGCTAGAGGAAAACAAGAAAGCATGGGATTCAAAGCTAAATTTGATTTGTGGGTTGATCAAGTGAAAACAAAAAGGTCCATGGGTATCTCTCCTTTCCAACTTGTATATGGGATTGAAGCAATTTTTCCTTCCCATCTCACCCTGCATGTGGAAAAATTCTTTCAGGACTACCAAGGAGAGCCTGATGATATGTTCATAAGAATTCATCAACTGGTAGAAGTCCAACAGACCAGAGAGAAGGTGATGGATAGAGCGCATGACCGTCAACAGAATATCAAGAAAGATTTTGACAGGAAGAGTAGAAAATAATATTTTGAGCTGGGAGATCTAGTACTTAAGTGGGATGTGCCTAGACAGGATAGAGGAAAGCATGGAAAATTTGAAGCCCTTTGGATCGGTCCCTTCAAGATTTCTGAATAATTTCCAAACAACACTTACAGGTTGCAGAATTTGGAGGGTGATGAAGTTTTTTGGTGGCCCTATAAATGGGAATTTTCTGAAGAAGTTATTTATTTGAGCCATAAGTGGCTCCCGTGTCTTTGTAAATTTAGTTTTTATTTTTCATTTATGGTTTAATGGGTGACTCCACAATCCAACAGAAGGTGACTAGAGCTTCAAAGGAGATCTTAGAGCCTCATAAGGAGGACTCTATCCCTCATCGAGCCTAATGTTATCACATGTTTCTGTAGGGGTGATATGATTCCCTTGGTTTTAGCCTCTAGGTGACAAAAGGTGAAGAAAGGGGCTAAAAACCCACTAAATGGCGCTTATCCTAAGTTCGTCGGGGTTGATGCGACCATTTTCCACACTGTGCCAAGGGGCATGTAGATCTGGGTGGTTGATATCTAAGCCCTCCAGATCAACATTCGTTGATCATATTAAGGCCCTGACATGCGCAAATGATAAAAATTATAGGGAGAGCCGAGTTTTAAACCATGGTTTTGTGGATACGCTACGTGTCAGTCAGAGACACACATCGTGCCCAAAAGATGTTAGGAATCAAACCACTTTCCACAACCATGATATGTGCATGTGCATATAAGGCCCTATCCCAGGTCGATAGTGGCCTCTTTGTCCCACCGAAAGTTGTCCCCCACTCCATCTCTCTCCTATGTCTGTCACATTCCTTTCTCCCCTATAAATATCCCTCCCTCACACGTGTCCTCCACTCACTATCCCACCTATCACATCTCCCACCACCTATGCCACCTCACTCCACATCACCTCCATCCCATTACACCTCAGCTCCTGCTTGTGTGGCCCCCACGCTATCCTCAGTTTCATCTTCCCATCCACGTTGTCCACCTGGCCATATCCACATCCGTTATTCCATGCCAAGTGCGCAAATCAAATCATCGATTTCCACATCCATTATCAGGCCTCCCCACGAGTATTCAACTTAGATATAGATGGCAGAATGTAGAGGCTGCCAAGTTCCATAGGTGCAGTGCTGACTTGGGCCTTCTCAATATCGATGAATAAGTTATTGAAGTTAGTTTATAGTGGTTGAACATCATTTCCACCATAAATGGAAATCCTAAGAAAGGACTGTCAGCAAGTCGGCTCAGCTATAGAACCTTCCTAATGCATGATTGCGTCTAACAAGAGCTCGCTTCTGATAGGAGACTGCATGTATAGTCTTCCAGGAAGCATGCAAACATAATGCCTTCAATGTAGAGACTCGAGCATGCTGCTGTAGTTTTTCTCTCAGTATATGGGAGTCTTCCTCATATTTTGTTAGGTTCGATGGTTGAGCTAGGCTCCTATATTGTAAAGTTTTAATGAATCTCTGGTTCTTCTGGTTATGTGTCTGTATTTGAGACTTATTTTAATATCTATGTGAATGATTTTGTTAGAACACTCAGGCATGGAGGATCCAATCAAGGGTAGTTTTGTTCTTGTGATGTAGGTTTGATCTTAATGAAATTGCGACCAATTTTAATCAGTTTATGTTGCATCTTTTCCCTCCAATGTTGAATGACTCGGCCATGGATGATCCAGTCGGGTTGTTGTCATTAAATTGTGATGTATGTTTTATTTCAGTTCAGTGATAATTTCATTTAGTCCCCTGAAACTGTGAACCAAGAGGATCTTTCCTTCTGATTTTTTCCTCCTTAGGATGCTAGAAGACCAAATATCCATAGAATACCTCTTCATTTTCATCAATTTTTCCCCCCTATTGACCCTTATTAAAACTTCTTGAATGAATTTAGATTAAGACCTCACTTGCCTATGCATTCCAACCCAATTTCCTGAGCTAAAGAAATATAATCTTGAGACTGAATCCATTAGACCATCCTTTAAAACTATTCACTGTAACATACAGACTGATGGGTATTAGGCTTACCTCTGCAGCAATCCAGAGGTCACTTCCAGTGCTAACAGGTTATAAAATTCTTTTTTATTTTCAATATATTTCTCCATGATTCACGAGAGATACTACAGCCCCAGACTTCACATCCATAAAGAATAACAAGTGTAACAAGATTCTCAAAGAGGAGTTTCTTCTTATCCCAACTCCAAAGATCAACTTATTTACAATTGTTTTCAAGCCCATAATAAGATTTGCATCCCCCGATAATCATTTTCTCAATGCTATAATTCCAATTGAGCTTGTGGTGAATATCAATTTCAATATATCTGTATGAAGTCACTTCCTCCAAGTTATTGTTGTCATATAAGAAGGTATCATAAGGGATCTTATTGGATTTAATAATCATGACCTTAGTCTTATCAATATTAATAGTCATACCCATATTGGAGAAAAAATCCTTGATAATTCTTAGTTGGTTTTCAAGATCATGGGGACTCCTTTCCATAAGAATGATATCATCGGCATAAAGAAGAATATCGATGACTATACCAGTGAGAGTAGGGTCGACATAACTTTATTTTTCCAAGAAATCTTCTAAATTGTCAATTTATATGCCAAAAAGGGTAGGGGACAAGGGAAAACCTTGTTTGACTCTAATATTGAAATTAATCTCTTTTTACCAGCCTTGAGTGTTTTTAAAATTATCAATAACATTCTCATACATCCTTATTGCAGCAACCCTCAACTCGAGAGGCACTTTTATCTCTTCCAACCTATTCCAAAGGTTTTTCCTAGGATCCATGTGAATTCTTTTTATAAAGTCAACAAAACAACAAAAGATATGGTTTTAGTATTGGAGAACTCCTCTACAATCATGTAAAAACCCCTATTCCTTATGACAGCATACGACGCATAATGAGTGCTATTTTTTTTTTCTTTTGCAGGAAGGTAATAGTAACCATCCCATAAAAGGATGAACAAACAATGCACAATAAAATACAGACCACCGAACACTGGTGTCTTTCCGTCGTGCACTGCAACGTACTATTCTAAAATTTTTAGATTCTTCTTGTAGGGATCTAATCATTAACAAATTCTAACTTTCTTAAAATAAAATAATCAAATCCTCCATTGTGGATCTAACGTAGAATCTCCAATCATAGTTTAATGATCAACTACCAGAATTCAGGTTTCTTTTCCTAGACTCCATTCTTTCCATTCCTATGTCCTCTTGTTCAAGTTGAATCATTTCACTTTGAACTAGAGTCTTCAAGTATTACCTCACTTTTCAAGAAAAACATTCATGCTCCAATTTCCATATCTACACACCATGGTTTGACAGCTCTAGTTAAGAATCTGAGAGCCTTATCATCATGACCAATATCTCTTCTAATGTTTTACATTCTTTTATCCACTTGGAGAAATCATTAATTCCCCAAGATTTCAAATTCCAAAGGCAATCTAATAAGGAATTCACTTGGATTGGGCCTATAAATAACTTCTATTATAGCGGTACACCACTACCCAACTCAATAATCATTGTAATCCAATGAATGAATGACATCCTACTAGTATTGTTATACTATACCTCCCTTAAGAACAAAATCTAACCACCCACTAAAGATTAAGCCAAAAGTCATAAATCTATCTGTGCCATATCAATCATTTATTTTGTTCATGTTTTACTCAACTTATCATCTCCTTTGAAGGTAAAGTCACCTATTCCTCCTTGATAGACTCAATATTTTCTTTGTTCAAGGGCATGGTATAAACACATTATAGCCACAAGGAATTTACTGGTATCCTAAGCAATACTAACTACTTAAGCCATTAAACTCTTCCAAGGATGAAGTGAGTGTGCCCTTTCAATTAAAAGTATAAGGTTGTGAACTTATACCTAGAGTCTCCCACATTTCAAGATTATTCACAAGGTTAGAAGATAAACATGACTCTAGCAGAAATATGTTCTTACACAACCATGTGGACTCACTAGGCCTTAGTCGTGGCTTCCATACAACATAAATATATAAATTTTAGTTATTTTTGAGAAGGGTTACCATAAGGGTTTCAATGATATAACGAGAGAGATACAGTTACATGTGTGTTTGAGATAATGATGGTAGCTACTTGTAGTATGATGCCCAGAGTCTGCAATACCTTTGATTCAAATGGGTAAGACTTATATCGCTGGTGGTAAGGAGATAATATTATACCCCATCATTGTCAAGGTTATTAACAATCATAGTCTCTTAATATAGTTGACAACTAACATTAATTCGTTGTCTATTATCCATAATGATTACTATTAATAGGTATGATAATGTTGTCTCTAAATTTCAGTTAATGCTGAGTAAAAAGGATAGTGCAGTGTAATCCCAAGATAAGAATATAAGTTTTTTTTCCAAATAATTATTGTCTACAAAATATTAGAGGAAAAACATGGTCATAGCAGCAATGAATGCAACACGAACCTTTAGATAAAGAAACATGTCATTCACCTGTATGACATTAACATTCACAAATTCACAGACTAGGAGTGGATTCACTTTCGATCTATACCCTGCGCCAAGTCACAATCTAACCCAGAGTCTAAAATATATGCCAGAAACACATAAATTCACAGACTAAAACCTGCATCTGGTGCACGTATAAATTTCCATAATAACTCGCTACCTAACTTGAAAATTAAACTCTATTTAAATCAATCACTACATAAATTAAGTCAAAATCAATTAAAATAGCTATAGGAATTGCTATAAATAATTGCTATATTAAACTGGAATTAATCTCTCTGAACAAAATGGATAAATATACAAGATACGTGGAGAGATCGCACTAATGCCTACAAAATCTGGATTTTTGCCAAATCAATGTGTAGATGAGGTATAGTTGTGTAAATAAATACTATGGGTGAACTTTAAATGCTAGAAATGAACTGTTTCTCAGCCAATCACGATGTGAAACATATTTTTCAAAGAAAATTTTCAAAAGGTCTAGGAAAATCGCTGACTAGTGAATATCAAATCGTTGAGCATACCATAAGTGAAATCGATATGTGTTGTCCCTGAATTTCTGTCAAATGAAGTCTCTATCTATTTATACCAATGCAGACATGCAATAAATAACTCGTTTGATTTTATTACTGTCTATATTTGTTGTCTATAACTTACTATCAATGAAATAGCTAACCAACCATAATAAACATTAGTCCAGATTTTCTATCGCAGTCTAATAAAAGAAAAATAGCAGAGTTAAATCACTCTGGGAAAACACCGAGGTAAAACATAGTGGTAAAGAGAAGGTTAAATTCATTGTCTATGATTGTATAAATATAGGGTAAACTTGCCATAAAATATTAAAACATAGAGTACATTCGCCCTCCAACATATTAAATCTCAGAGGAAGAAATTCGTGGTTGAATGCTTGTAAAATGTCGCAGGGGTGTAGAAATGCAGAGATTACTAACAAAAATTACAGATGCCGAGAATTATTAGGATGCAAAGGTTATATAACATGAAGATACCAATGCAAGGCAGATATAAATGCGAAGATAAGAACGGATAAATAGTTGGGCAACACATCCTTCGATCATCATCCATTCACAAAAAAGTATTTCATTATGATCTATATGTCTATTAACACCAAAGTGATGATCGTCGATCCATCTCATGACCGACTGCTCAGGCATGGACTGATGAACTAGGGATGAGGATGAAGTATAAGGCACTAACTCTTCACAATGAATCAAATAAACCAATAGGACAGTCACAACATTCTGAGATCAATTGTCAAGGGATTCAAGTCTAGAAGTGAGCTTAAGGCTATGGGGAAACTAAGTTCTCGGTTACATCGCTAAGTCAACACTTTATTACAAAATTAAAAGTACATAAATGAAAGCACCAGAGTAATAGTAATCTACTATGCAAAATGGATTTTGTGTATCGTAGCCCAAGGTGACCGCTCTTAGTCGATGTACCGCGTGCTCCATGCGTCTCCCACTTGTTGATCGATGAGACTTCATCGGTACCTCCTAGCCAATGCTAGGGGTACTCTTCTTCCCCCTTATCCCCTTGAGCTGCAAAGGGGCCACACACACTAAACCAGAGAACAACTAGCTCCCAAATCACCTCGCAAGGTTGAGCTACCACTCCTCACTGAGCTGGGAATCCCAACTCCCCCAAGCTAAGCCATTCAAGTCTAAAATTCTGCAGCGTAACATTATGCATCACAGAGGAGACCCATCATCCTCCTCCTCCCTCCTTTATATAGAGTTTCTAAGTCATTTACTTTCTCAAAATCCCATTTAATTTATTCTTCAATAATTTAATTCATAAAAATCCTCCCCGTATATGTGTCACCCATCCCCTTCATTGCACCATAAATTAATTTCATTAATTAATTAATTACTCATATTTCCCTCACCCACCTAAAATAATTCCTATAATTACTCCTAGGTGTTCCCATATTCCCTTTCACATTTTAATGACTTACCCCATTACTAATTCACTAGTTGAGTTTAATTTAGAAAGTTCTTAAATGCAAGATACCTTACTAAGTTTGTCTTTCTACTTTTTCCTTATGTTTCCCTTTCTCTTTAGGTTTCCTGTTTTTTCATAGTTTCCTAATTTTTTAAAATTTCCCTCTCTATTTTCATTTAAAACTCAAATTGGCAAGTGTACAAAATTACCATTTCCCTTTTTCTTTTAATTAATAAGTTTTTAATTAGCATATGTGACAAACAATTAATTCCATTTTAAAAATTTAAATCCCTCCATATTTTGATTTTAATAATTTATTCGAGTTTCTTACCCCCCTTTGTCACATGTTTAATGATGATTAATTTTTATTTTTAGTTTTATATATGTATTTTTATTTTACCACAAGTATCACCTAGACCTATATTTTATTTTTCAAGCCTGGGCAACATTTTATTAGGGAAATTGTTTTTAAATATTTCTTATCACGTTATTCGTTCTAAGTCCATATAGGTTTATTCATTTATTAATAACAATGTGACATGCCCTTCAGGATGCACTAGGTACTCCAAGGGTGCCACTCACCTCATTTTGTTTCCCTTGCACGATGTGCCCTTCAGGAAGCACTACATGCTCCAAGGGTGCCACTCACCTCTTGACTAACTTGGTAGACATAAAAAACCTCTGGAGTCAATACTCTGGTAGGAGATCTTGTGGGAGACTAAGGGCCTCTAAGGAATAAGGCCCCTTCCTTATTGCGTGCCCCTTAGAATCATTGTGAGCGACTGTCGCAGTCGGCCCTCACGGTATCGTGGGTCTTCTCAAACTAGGTAATCGTTAACCTACAGTTCAAGCCATGGTGGGAGTGCTAGTAGGTTGTGGCAGGGTTGTTTTACGCACCTCTCCCTAAACGTCTCTAGTTATCGTGAGTGACCCCCCTACTCTACATGTGAGTTTGGTCAGTAAGCTAGCATTAGCCTGCATCATCAATGAATCATGTCAGAAATAGTATCCGTAATCATATCATCTACTCAGATGCACAAATTTCATATATACAACAATCAAACCCCCAATAGTCCACTCCCAGACTCGATCCGGAGTCCAAGGGGTTTCATCGATGCCTCTGTATCCTCAAGGTCAAAAATCCCGCACACTTAGGAAAACTGAGTCAATAACACATGTTTGTGTAAATACAACAAAATAACATGTCATCAATCCATAACACCTCATAATCATAATCGAAGGCCCAATAGTATAATAATATGGATCACTTGCAAGAAAGTGTCCTCAAAGAATAATTTCACTCAGTGCACACAAGAGTGGGATGTTACATACACCCCCTCTTGGTATAAAGTTTGTCCTGAAGTTTCACAATGTATAAGTGTTGAAATGTGTATCATAGTGTCATAAGTCTATATATCAAACAAAAATGGAAATTGTTTGCGCATATCATATGCATTCTCCCACGTTGCCGAGTGTAGACTATAGTTGTCCCACTGGACCTTGACCTGATCTACTGTTCAACGCCATATTTGTCGAACGCGATGATCTAGAATGAGGACCGACTCATCCGTGAGCACCCCCTCATCCGACACCCACAAGGTGATCAAGTCAAAACATGTGTAGGATCACTAATCGTAATGTCTCAAACAGAGACGTGAAAGACATTGTGCATAAGCCTCAAGAATCGAGAAAGGATAGTTAAAGGCCGCGGGTCTCTCTTTTCCACAATATCCTAGGATCCCACAAAACTAGTAGACAGTTTAGCCCATTTTCCAAATTTGATTGAACTCTTATACGGTTTCATCTGCAAAAAAATTGATTCCCACATTGCAACTATGGTTGACACGACGCACATCGACATAACTCTTCTATCAATCCCATGCTTCCTTGATCCTTTGTCTTATAGTTTGCATTTAATATTCCATTTCTTGGATCACTTCCTATCCCACCAGGACCCCATCCTCAAGTCGATCCCAACTCAAAGGTGTCTGACACAGTCACCCATAAATAAACTCGAAGGGTGCCATATTAATGGTGCTTTTGTAATTGTTGTTATAAGAGAATTCTATCAGTGGCAAGAGTTCTTCCCATTGGTCCATCATGTACATGCACAACATGTCTTCCAAGGTCTAGTTCATTTGTTCGGTCTTCCCATTAGTCTCCGGGTGATACACAATACTAAAGTTAAGTTGGGTTCCCAAGACCTCTTGGAAACTAGTCCAAAATCGTCTAGTAAACATCGATACTCGATCAGATATAATCCCATTAGGTACGTCATTCAGCCTCACAATATTAATGATGAAAACTCTAGCTATGTAAAGTGCCTGACATGTTGTACACATCGGAATAAAACAAGCACTCTTTGTCAGAGTGTCGACTACCACAAAAATTGAGTCATGTCTCCTTGCTGTCAGTGGCAATACAAAAATTAAATCCATCAAAATAACCTCCCATTTCGACTCTAGAATATTGTGTGGCTGTAGTAATCTTGTTGGATGTCTATGTTCAGCCTTTACCTACTGACATTCTAGACATATGGTTACATAGTTGAGTATGTTTTCCTTCATTCCTTTTCATAAGAATAAGGGTTTAAGGTACACCCTCATCTTCGTGACTACCAGGTGAGACATGTACATTGCTCTATGAGCCTTGTTTAGGATCAAACTCCTCAACTTGTCATTCAGTGGTACATAAATTTGAATTTTAAATATGAATATTCCATCATCATCCAATGTAAATTCTTCAAACCTTGGTGCCATCAGTGTGTTTTGTCCGATAAAAATCCTTGACCTCCTTGTACCAGTCATCGTCGCACTGTAAATCTAGAATATTTTCACGTAGATTCGTCTGAAGTGGCAACACCAAAACGATGTGTGGTCTCCGACTCAATGCATCTTCCACTCAATTCATTGTTCCCTTTATGTAAGTAATCTCTAAATCGTACTCACTAAGCAATTTCGACCAACGTCGTTGTCGCCCGTTTAGGTCGCTTTGTGTAAAGATGTGTTGTAGTCCACCGTGGTCTGTATTTAATTCAAATTTTCGTCCAACAAGGTAGTGTCTCCAAACCTTCAAGGAATATACAATGGATAGCAACTCCGAATCATGTGTTTCATAGTTCTCCTCATTCCTTCTCAGTTTCCTCGAGATGTAAGTGATTACTCGACCGTCTTGCATCAAGACTCTACCTAAGCCTTCCTTGGATGCATCAGTGCATACCAAGAAGTCCATGTCCATGTTAGGGACCTTTAGTATCGGTGTTGTTGTCAACAACTCCTTGAGCCTTCGAAATTACTCTACACATTACTTGGTCCAAACAAACTTCTTTTTCTTCTTCTGTAACTCCGTAATCAGGTTTGATATCTTTGAAAATCCCTCGACGAACCGTCGATAGTATCTTACTAAACCCATGAAGCTATGCACTTCCGGGACATTTGTCAGTGCAAGCCATTCCATAATAGCCTCGACCTTTGTTGGATCCACGATGATACTTTCACTGGAGATGACATGCCCTAAGTATTGAATCTTCGATTGATAAAACGAGCATTTGGACAACTTCCCATAAATTTTGTGCTCTCGTAGATAGTGTAGTACCAAGTGCAAGTGCTCGTCATGCTCCTCCATCGTCCAAGAGTAAATCAAAATATCATCAATGAATACTTGGAAGAACTTGTCCAAGTACTCACAGAAAACCCCATAATGCCCAAACCTCATCTTAAAGGATGTCTTAGGGACGTCATCCTCCTTCATCTGTAACTGGTGATACCTTGTTACACATCAAAATAACTCACTTCAATAGTGTCACAAGTGTTGTCATTACAAGTTTTGTAAGTGTTTCATCTTGTCCACAAGTGTCGCATATTGAAAAAAAGTGTCGCAAACATCATACTGCCATATTTTCTATGTCGTGCCTCTAACGACATCATAAAGACACTTAAGACACCTCAAAGACTAGTTTTGAAGAGGAGAAATCAATTGACAAGGAGTAAAATATTTTTTCCACTCAAAAGTTAAATTTGGAAAGGAGCACTCCCCTACATATTGTCAGGGAGCATTGATGCTCTGTACCCTCTTCTAGGGGAGCATTCCAACCCTCTGTGTCCCTTTTGAGGAAGCACTGACACTTTTTGGACGAAATTTGGTTTGTTGGAGGAAATCAGGGAAGAATCCCCTCAATATATGAAGTCGGTTGCATTCAAATATGAGTTCAAGGCATGATCTTACGAAAGATTGACACCTAAAGGAGAGGAATCCTCAACTTATCCCAAATATCTCTCAAGTGGTTGGGTCTCTCCAAGCATATATAAGGAGGCCTTCTCATGGTGAAAGAGACATGAAAATATTAGAAGTATGAAACTTATGATCTCATAGGTAACATACAGTACATGTATAGAGAGAGAGAGACCAAACTTATTATCTCGTAAGTGGTATTAGGAGGATAGTTATTGAGAGATACCAAACTTATGATCTCTCGAGTGGTATTGATGGGGATACATTGTAAAGCATCTAACTTATGATATCATAAGGGAGATATCATTGAAGCATCAACATTATGTCTATGGATTATTTTAGCAAGGGTCTAGATGAAGGGAGCTTGGTGAAGCTATTGCACTACATCCATGGTTGTAAGCAACACTTTGTTCTCATTAATATAAATTCATGCTTGGCCTGTTTCCTTTAAATTTTGTGTATATGAACTTGTTTCTTTCATAGATTCATTATAAAGATAATCATAGTAGAGAAGGAAGTATTGTTGTTGTTTCTCATTGTACCATAGGTTCTTCAACTGAATTTGGAGATCAAGATCAGCCCGGAGCGAGCAAGGACAAATGTCAGTAAAGAGGTATTTACCATTCTTTCTTCTTCTTCTTTGATAATTTAACTTTATGATAAAGGAATGTCAGTGTCCATAATAGCACTTTCTGTCTTGGAGTTAGGGGTCTAACATCCAAGAGGGAATCCAATTGTCCACAGGGGGATTCTCCTGTAACAGAAATTGCCTTCTCCACTGGGGAGGGACCTTTGAATTGTTTTCCTTCCTATATCTTGATTTCCTTTTCTCATTTTGATCTTATTCGTACTGTTTCTTTGATTCTTAGATTTTCTGATTGACCCTTCATTTCATCCCATACACTTTGGATTTCTGAACTTTCTTGAGTTATTTCATTTTTGAGTATTTTTATGAACTTTTTGAAGCCTAGAGCTTCCCTGCCCTTGCTATCATAGCACTGGTGCTCCCTGTTGGATTTACACAAAGTGTTGAACCGCTCTGGTGCCCCTTACACTAGAGCGTTGCCCTCGTTTTATTAAATATCTTCCAGGTGTTTAGTCTTTGAATCCATTTTTTCCTGTTTGCACTTGATTAGAGTTCTTGCAACCTCAGTGTATCCTTGTTTGGGTCCCCAACACCTTGATATCTGAGAATTCATGATGCTTTGTTTTCATTTGTGACATCTTTTTCTTCCTTACTTTGAATAACTCTTTGTCTTTGACGATTTAGAGTTAATTTGTCATTTTCTTCTCATTTATCTAACTGAGTGAAAACTTTTTGCAAAGAGATTCAAATCTATTTTGTACTTTTCCTTTTGATCTTTGAAGTCGTTTTCCCAAGAAATTTGTTGGTTTTTCATCATTCAACAACCTTATCCTACCTTCACTAGAAAATTCCCCAATTTTCAAGTATTTTGGCTGAGGTTTTTGTGCATTTTTGGGATTTTTTTATGCATTTATGGGTGTACCAACCCCCCCCTATAGGCCATATCAGGGTGCTAGCACTCCTGTACAGTGCTTTAGGGAGCGCTGATAGCACTGTGTGCACCCTTTTGAGGGAGAAATGGTCTTTTTTTCAACGTTTTTTGCCTTCTTTTGATCAGTTTTTGCAGCCTATTTTGCAGAGATATTTACCCAGCCTATGTGGATGGTTTGTGAAGTTGTTTGGATTGGTTATTGATGATTTTTTATGCTTGTCACTCTTTTTCCTCTTGATTAGAGCTTGAATCCTCTTTCATAAACATTAAATTGCCTTTTCTAGCTGCGTTTTTGTCGAGACAGTTTTGAGTGTTTTCTCTTTCTCCCTATCGTTTCTTAGATTCTTCTCTGGATTTCATTGTAATCCTTGGATACTTGTTGGTTTTAGTATCCTTGATTGAGTTCTTGTTAGAAAAATATTCTACTTTTTTTCTTTCAGTTCTCATTGTTTTGAATGCATTCTTGCTTCTGGGTCATGAAATTAGCTTGCATTTGAAGTAGCGAATTGCATGTTTTTTTTTTGGGGGGGGGACATTGTGCATCTGTAATGATGAATGTTTTCTCCTTCTCATAGAATAGATTTCATTGAAATTAAAATATTTCATTTTCATCTCTTTTCATAAATTTCGAGTCGGTCAAAACACCATATTTTCCATGCCATTTTCCTTTTTGAGTAACAACAATTTTAAAAATTAAGCGCTAAACTAAAATTGATTAGACATTTTTACATTTTCTGGTAGAAAAAATATATTAGATTAGTTTTAGGGCTTTGGAATAGGTGTGAAATATAACTTTCCAAATCCGCAAAGAAACATAGGATCTTGTGTTAGGGAGCAGTGAAATCCAATTGCTACATTTTGTCCTAGGAAGCCCTTCTCACACAAGGGTCAATCACGAGGTCGCATTGAGACTAGAAGAGTCACTGACCCTGCTTTTTTAGTCTTGGTGTAGAGATTGTGCATATTATGGGGGTATCTTGAAGGTATACCCACAATGATGAGTGGAAGCCTTTCAAGTTGATTTCGGGCTAGATACCCTTCCCTTGTGCATGGATCAGACTATCGACTGTTTCCCCAGGCATCACTGTTGTAGTTGGTAACCTTAGTGTCCTATCTCTTTTGGTATTTACACAAGGTGAATGTGGAGGGGAAAGTCTTCATGGTACCTGGAATCGACATTGGCCAGACTCACTCAGGCTCCTTGGAGGGTATACCCACGATTATGTGTGGGATCTTGCACCAGGGTGTAAGTCCATTAAGAAGGTCACCAATGTAACTTTTCCACCCTCTCTATCTCAGCACCTTCTTACGTTGTTCCCACGACATTGGATTTCATCACCAATTAGTGTGCTCATTGTGAGAAGGTTTTGTTTTCTTTCTTTCTTACTAGATTTTTAGCTTGTGTTGTTTGTTCTCCCTAGCAGAATCCAGGTTGGATCTTCATTTTTATGGCATCAATTCCCGGAATGACCAATGAAGGAACCCCTTTTCTAGGGGAACCCTTTATTTTCCCTTCTTACAGAAACATTGGTCCTCCTTACATCGCTACTTTGAGCCTTCCAGGTCTCACAATTGTGTTACCGATATGGTTTTTTTCCACTCCGGTGATCTCGAATGCAGGTGCTTCAGATGTAAGCACACAACCTAAACATCAAAATAATGTCGACCTTTCTCCTTATTCATCCATCAGGTCTCCTTCCAATTCTCCTTCTTCCCCTAGTGAAATCTCTCAAGCAAGTAGCCAGGTTGATAAGAAGAACAAGAAATGAAAAGAGAATAAGAAGAACCAGAAAGGGACCAAACCTCCAACTACATCAAATGTTGGATCCAAACAACCAGCTACTGATAATAGTATTGGGAGTGTTGATGAGGTCAACAAGATTAAAATGAAGAATCTGAAACCCAAATTCCCTTGCATTCTTTGTAAAGGTGACCACTTTCTGAGGGTTGCCCTGGTATTCCCAAGGTCTTAGAAGTGTGGTCCTCCACATCATCATCCCCTGTTGGTCATGTCGGTGATACCCCATATACTAGTGATGTTAAGGTTGGTAAGAAGAAGACAACTGTCAAATTCCCTTGTATGTTATGCAAAGGTGATCATTATTCTCACCTTTTTCCTTGCATGGAAAAGGCTTCTTCTCTTTTTGAAAAGCTTCAACTTCCAGCTGGTTATCGTAGGATTTCCCCCAACCCATGATTAGTTGATGGAATGGTCAATCCAGTTCCATCTCTGGTCAATCCAGTTCGTCTGGTGGTCAATCTAGTTTCATCCTCAATTGAACCACTAACCAAAGTAGTTGATCTAGTTTCATCATCAGTCAACCCCACTCTACATTTAGAAAGTGAACCCAAAGTGACTGATCCAGTTCCTTCCTCGATAAGTCCCACCCTTCATCCAAAGAGTGTTAAGCAGTTGATCTGATTCCACCATATATCTATCCCAATCCTCCTCTAGTGAGTGATAAAGTGGTTTCTCCAGTGACTTCATCAGTCAATCCCACTCCTCCTCTGACGAGTGCCAAAGTGGTTTCTCTGATTACATCATCGTTCAATCCCACTCTTCCGCTAATGAGTGATAAAGTGGTTTCTCCGGTGACTTCATAAGCCAATACCACTCCTCCTCTGACAAGTGCCAAAGTGGTTTCTCTGATTACATCATCGATCAATCTCACTCTTCCTCTAACGAGTGCCAAATTGGTTGCTCTGATTACATCATCGGTCAATCCAACTCTTCCTTTGAAGAGTGTCAAGGTGGTTGATTCGATCCCATCATTGATCGATCCTACTCTCCCGCCAAAGAGTAAACCTATTTCTGCCCACGTTTTTCTCATTGAAATAAGATCTACCATGTCGAGGGGCATTCCTCCTTCTCCTGCAAAAACCCTTCCAAGTAATGAGCCCATCTTTTTTTATTGGGGTGTGATAACTGGACCTCGTCTTCCCTCTCACATGCCTTTCAAGATTACAGTAAAAGTTTGTGCTGGGGACATTCCTCATGCACTAATAGATGAAGGTTCGTCTATTAGTATTTTGTCCTCTATTGCTTGGAAAGATTTGGGTTATCCTCAGCCTGTTCAAGTTACCCAGACTCTGTTCACTTTTAATAGAAGAACCAGTCACCCTTTAGAGGGATCCTTCCTTAGTGTCCCGTAGCTTTGGGAGGGAAATCTATATTTATTGATTTTATGGTAGTCCAGGACCCCTTGGATTTCGATTTAGTCCTTGGACGAGATTATTTCTATGCCATGAAAGCTATTGTGTCCACTCTTTTCCGTGTGATATCTTTATCGCATGATGGAAGAATGGTGACTATTGATCAACTTTCGTTTGTTGGCCCTGACTTGACCATCAACCCAATGACCTCCCTAAACGGGCATTATATGCAGTTGGTATCACCTCTGCCACA
This sequence comes from Picea engelmannii, assembly GCA_009831015.1. NCBI lineage: Eukaryota > Viridiplantae > Streptophyta > Pinopsida > Pinales > Pinaceae > Picea > Picea engelmannii. The sequence goes on along the minus strand of ML782688.1, from coordinate 396,482 downwards.
AGTTAATTATGTAGCCTTATCTCCCATGAATTCAACTTATGATGACTTAGATCCGGTAGTTGACATAGTGATCTCTTCAATAGGGCTATTGGAACCTGATCTTGTTACCCCTGGCGATACCCTCGACATGTGCTCCTTCTGAAGAATTCTTCTTCCATCCAGTGAATATCTCTTGGAATCCATGACCAATTTTTATCCCTTGACATGGTATCCTTCCATAGAATCATCCTCTTGGAAGCCATTATCAAATAGAAGCTACGAGAAATTGTTTCCTCTCTGTGGAAATCTCGTTAAAAAATGAAATAGAAGCTATGGGCATAATTTTCCTCTTTGTAGAAATCTCGTTAAAAAATGAAACAGAGGTCCGGGGACTAAACCCAGTGCCACGAGAACATTTTTCCTCTCTATGGAAATCTAGTTAAAAAAAGAAACAAAATCTATGAGCATAACTTTTCCTCTCTGTAGAATTCTCGTTAAAAAATGAAACAGGGATCTGAAGATTCAAATCTGGAGCCTTGAGCATATTTTTTTTTCTGTGTCAAGCTCGTTAAAAAATGAAACAATCACCTCTCCTATCAGGTCGATTCTTTTTCCAGGTCTCTTATATGTCGAGTTGAGTCTTTCGTTAGGTCTCATATTTGAACCTTCATTTCATCCACCCTTATCCTTTTTCTCCATCTAGTACAAAAATTGGTGACAACCTCAAAGTCGGTGAATGAATTGAATCTTGGGGGGCATGTCTCCAGCCTTTTGATGATCATTCTAGAGTTAAGCCGCTAGATTTTCAAGCTGGGGGGATATCGAGCTTAGTCTTTTTTCTTTCTCTCTATCATTAAAAACATGAGAATGTAACTGAGAAACCTTTTATCTCTTTTTCAGGCTCACATGGATACACGAAAAGGGAACCCCTTGGAGTCTCCTTTAATATCTTTTCAAATTCTCTAAATCTGAAAATATTGCCGAGTGATCTTGCTTCCTTTCCCACTCATTAAAAGGTTTGAAAGGGTGTCTTTCCAGTGATAATTTATCTCTTTTTTGGCCTTGTGAGACTAACATTATGAAAAATGACAACATTGGAGTCATCTTTAAGTTGTTTTCAGACTCTCTAAATATGAAAAACCATCGAGTTTACCTTCTCTGGACTCATTAAACAATTATACATTGAAGGGCCCATATGGGACCGAACCCTTACTTCTTCCAATTCGTTAAACAAAGGAAGAGGGACTTACCGAATGTGATTTATATCGAGCATGTTTTACCCTCCTCGATCTTGTTAAATTAAAAATAGGTACTTTTCTATATAGATGGGGGAAAAATTGAAGGAAGCAAGACAAGTAGTTTTTGAGAACATTACCAGTAACTCTTACGGTCACCCTTGAACACGACACTTTGTCTTTGCACACATTTTAATCCATTGAACCTCTACACAAAACCATTCCTCTAATTTTCTTTTACTCCTTTGGTTCACCTGACGAAAGTCACAACATCCATTGCATCATCAAGTTTTGGTCCATGTCATGTTTCTATTGTTGTGACTTAGTGTTCAAGGGAAGTATCTTCCTTGAGAGTCAACCATCACAAATATCATGTTTCAATACCCATGTCAGTCCATGTTCATTTGATCTAACAATTATATATATGTGTTACTTTCATGTCATTGATGGGGGATACATCAAGGCCCTCCTATGATGAGTCTATTCCTGTCGACTTCAGCACATTATCCAGGAGCTAGACTTAGAAACCAGTTAGTACTTTGGGAACTGCATGCCTCAATGGTAGGCCTCCTCACGTACAATAGTAGGTTTACATCGTTGACCTCTTATCGAATGATTCCATAGATGTTCAACCTCAGCCCATCTATTCACATTCGATGAAATGTACTAGGGTACCTTGGGAATCATTAACATCAATGGTGATTTCCCTCGTTCTTGTTAATGTCTTACATCATTGATCGGTAATCAAGTGGTTTATGCCATGTTCGACATCAGGACATCTATTCACATGGTTAGAATCATACTACATCAGGATCAGTAAGAATACCCTAGGCTTGCATTATCACTCTGATATGTACTTTGCCCAGGTTGCGATGGAGTTTCTTTTGAACTTTGACACATATATTGTTACATAGATCCACTTTGTATTGTTTGTGGATATGTCTTGTCATCTCATAGATCCACTGTGTATTCTTCGTGGCTACGATCAGTTCAGGTCATAGGAGTATAGATCCACATTGTATCTTGAGTGGATATACATTTTTTTTCAATATAATTATGGATCCGTAGTGTATTCTATGGTGGCCACACCTGAAAAGGTATTTATCACTCAAGCATGGGTATGCTTTCCTTGGGTTTGAAACATGTCATAATATTTGTTTGATGGTTGTGTGCATATTTTTCTAGCCTGTCTGCGTCGATACCCTTTCTCAAAAAAGTCTACAAAGTACTTCAATCATCATCATCTTCTAACTTCTCACTTTGGGGGGAAATCTCTTACACATAAAAATTTCTCACTTCAATAGTGTCGCAAGTGTCATCATTACAAGTGTTGTAAGTGTCACATCTTGTACGCAAGTGTCACATCTTGACCACAAGTGTCACAAACATCATACTACCATATTTCCTATGCCGTGCCTCTAAAGACATCATAAGGACACTTAAGACACCTCAAAGACTATTTTTGAAGAGGAGAAATCAATTGAAAAGGAGTACAAGCCTTTTGCCACTAAGAAAGCCACTCAAAATTCGAATTTGGAAAGGAGCACTGGCACTCTATACCCTCTTCTAGGGGAGCGTTCCAATGCTCTGTGTCCCTTTTGAGGGAGAGCTGGCCATTTTTGGGTGAAACTTGGTTTGCTGGAGGAAATCAGGGAAGAATCCCGTCAATCTCTGAAGTTTGTTGGATTCAAATATGAGTTCAAGTCATGATCTTAGGGAAGATCCACAACTGAAGGAGAGGAATCCTCAACTTATCCCAAAGATCTCTCAAGTGGTTGGGTCTCTCCAAGCTTATATAAGGAGACATTATCACGGTGAAAGAGACATGAACATATTAGAAGTATGAAACCAATGATCTCATAGGTAACATACAATACATGGATAGAGAGAGAGATACCAAACTTATGATCTCATAAGTGGTATTAGGAGGATAGAGATTGAGAGATACCAAAATTATGATCTCATGAGTGGTATTGATGGGGACACATTGTAAAGCATCTAACTTATGATATCATAAGGGAGATATCATTGAAGCATCAACATTATGTGTGTGGAGTATTTGAGAAAGGGTATGGATAAAGGGATCTTGGTGAAGCTACTACACTACATCCATGGTTGTAAGAAACACTTTGTTCTCATTAATATAAATTCATGGTTGGCCTGTTTCTTTTAAAGTTTGTGTATATGAACTTGTTTCTTTCATATATTCATTATAAAGATAATCATAGTAGAACAAGAAGTATTGTTTTTGTTTCTCATTGTACCATAGGAACTTCAACTAAACTTGGAGATCAAGATTAGCCCGGAGCGAGCAAGGACAAATGTTGGTAAAAAGGTATTTACAATTCTTCCCTCTTTTCTTTGATAGTTTAAATTTATGATAAAGGAATGTGAGTGTCAATAATAAACCTTTCTGTATTGGATTTAGGGGTATAACATCCAAGAGGGAATCCACTTGTCAGCAGGGGGATTCTCCTATAACATACCCTGATCGCAAATTGATCTTTGAGAACATTGTCGCACCCTTCATTTGATCGAAAAAATCATCAATCCTCGACAATGGATACTGATTCTTGATAATTTCCTTTTTCAATTGATAGTAATCAATTTAGAGCCTCCACGGCCCATCCTTTTTTCATATGAAAATAATAGGCACACCCCACGGTGACACACTTGGACTTATAAGTCCCATGTCTAGAAATTCCTTCAGTTGCATTCTCAACTCCTATAACTCTGGGGTCAAAATACGATAAGGCATTCTAGCTATAGATTCAGTGCTTGTTTTAGGTCTATGGTAAACTCCAATTCCCTCTCTGGAGGTATCCCAGGTAACTCCTTTGGGAAGACGTCTGCAAGCTCTCTCACCACATGAAGGTGTTCTAGACCTTCTGCTATTACCTTCTCGGTCAATAGAAGGATCTCATAAATCTTACATCCCTTGCGCATGCTCTTCCATAACTGCAAGGAAATGATATACCTTAGGGAAACTCCCTGGTCCTGACCTACAATCATGAGTCTCTATCCCTCATAATCGACCAAGTTCAACCATTTTGTCTTACAGTTGAGTATAGCCTCATGCATTCCAACTAGTCCATACCAATCGCGACATCATAATATCCTAAGATCATGACATACAGGTTAGCCTTGGTGACCAACTCTCCCAGGTTAACTGTACAACCCTTAACCTTTCCTTCAACCTTCTGTTTATCTCTCGAAGCCATCTCTACAAAGATAAACTCATATTGTTCAACTACCTTTACCTTAATCCTTTTTAGCGATGCTCCAGAAATGAAACTCTCGGTAGCACTGAGATCTATCAAAATACTAAAGGTCTGGTCAACAAAAATACCTGACATATTGAGCACAGTCGACTGGTGCTTGACCTGGCAGTTATTCACCGCTGCATGAATCCTATGGGCATTGCCCAAACTCCCATGGTAGTGGGTCTAGCTGATCCAGATGCTTCGACCATTTCCTCTGGTTATTAATCCTAGTAATGTGGCTCCCCACAATCTAACACCCTTCCTTCGGTCCAGTATTTCTAGTACCCGAAGTAGAAGTTGAATTCTAACAATAAGGCCAAACTAAAACTTCTTGATCTTAGGTTTCTGGGTAATTTGGTGCAGAGCATACCGAAGAATTTCCAAAACAGGCCTCATACTCGGGCATCATGTGACTACCTTGTTGCAAGGCGTCAACTCGTTGCGCTGATTCTCAAAGAATTTCTCAGAAAGGTACCTCTCCTGGAACCATTCCTCAAACAGTTCCCATGACACATCGTCGACAGCCATGTTCAAAATACCACCATGAAAACCTTCATGTTGGAGGTCATAATCATGAAGCATGAAGCACAATGCATTTCTCTACAACCGTGCCTTGACGAAAAAGTCATTTGCGACACTCGTGGACTTGAGAACTCAACTCTCTCGATTTCTTGGTGGATGCTACCGGTACTAGCTAGGGTGCGTTGTTGACCCTCAAGGGTATAAGTGTCCCATACTCATCTCAGTAATGATGGTGAATAGAGGCCCCTTGACATTACCCAGAAGGTCCTTGTCAGTCCATCATCATTCCTTACAACAAGTGAATCCATCCAAAGGACTTTTTATTCCCCTTGGGGGTTTGACTCCAAGGGTGCGGAAATTTCTGGATGCATCTCACCTCCTTCCAGGACACCATGTTGCGAACCTCTGAGGTGTCCTCTAAATGCGATCACCACATGGACACGATAAGGTTTTTAATTAATGCAAGGGTTATTACTCACGGGTTTACTGCAATGGAAATCCTGGCATTCCACAGTCCCAGGGTTGAACCTGCTCTGATACCATGTGTAAAAACCCCTATTCGTTACGACCACATATGATGCATAATGAGTGCCAAAAAATAATTTTTTTTTTTTGTTTTTGTGGAAAGGTAATAGTAACCACCCCATTAAAGGATGAACAAGAAACACACAAGAAAATAACAACCACCGAACACTGGTGACTTTCCGTCACACACCGCAAGGTACTATTCTAAAAATTTTAGAGTCTTCTTGTAGGGATCTAATCATTAACAAATTCTAATATTCTTAAAATAAAATAAGCAAATCCTCCATTGTGGATATGACGTAGACTCTCCAATCGTAGTTTAATGATCAACTACTAGAATTCAAGTTTCTTTTCCTATACTCCATTCTTCCCATTCCTATGTACTCTTGGTCAAGTTGAATCCTTTCGCTCTGAACTAGAGTCTTCAAGTATTACCTCACTTTTCAAGACAAACGTTCATGCTCCAATTTCCATCTCTACACACAAAGGTTTGAAAACTCCAGTTAAGAATCTAATATCCTTATTATCATGACCAATATCTCTTCTAACATTTTACATTCTTTTATCCACTTGACGAAATCATTAATTCCCCAATATTTCAAATTCCAAAGGCAATCTAGTAAGGAATTCATTTGGATTGGGCCTATAAATAACTTCTATTATCATGATACACTGCTACCCAACTCAATAATCATTGTAATCCAATGAATGAATGACATCCTACTAGTATTGTGATACTATACCTCCCTTAAGAACAAAATCTAACCACCCACTAAGGATTAAGCCTAAATTCATAAATCTAACCTTCCCATATCAATCATTTCTTCTCTTCATGTTTTACTCAACTTATCATCTCATTTGAAGGTAAAGTCACCTATTCCTCCTTGATAGACTCAAGATTTTCTCTGTTCAAGGGCATGGTATAAACACATTACAACCATAAGGCATTTACTAGTATCCTAATCAATACTAACTACTTAAGCCATTAAACTCTTCCAAGGATGAAGTGAGTGTGCCCTTTCAATTAAAATTATAAGGTTGTGAATTTATACCTAAAGTTTCCCACATTTCAAGCTTCTTCTGAGAGTTCAAAGATAAACATGAATCTAGCAGAAATACGTTCGTACACAACCATGTGGACTCACTAGGCCTTAGCCGTGGCTTCCATACAACATAAATATATAAATTTTAGTTATTTTTGAGAAGGGTAACCATAAGGGTTTCAATCACATAATGAGAGAGAGACATCTACATGTGCGTTTGAGATAATGATGGTATCTACCTGCAATATGAAGCCCAGCATATGAAATACCTTCAATTCAAATGGGTAAGACTTATATCGTTGGTGGTAAGGAGATAATATTATACCCCATCGATGTCAAGGTTATTAACAAAAGAAGTCTCTTAATATAATTGAAGACTAACATTAATTCGTTGTCTATTATCCATAACGCCGACTATTAACAAGTATGATAATGTTGTCTAGAACTGTCTGCTAATGTTGAGTAAAAATGATAATAGAGTGTAATTTCAAGATAAGAATATAATTTTTCTGTCCAAATAATTACTATCTACAAAATAATAGAGGAAAAAGACAGTCATAGAAGCAACAAATGCAACACAGACCTTTACAAAAAGAAACCTGTCATTCACCTATATGACACTGACATTCATGAATTCGCAGACCAGGAGCGGATTCACTGTTGATCTAGACCCTACGCCAAGTCGCAGTCTAACACAGAGTCTAAAATATATGTCAGACACGCATAAATTCGCAGACTAAAGCCTACATCCGGTGCATGTATAAATTTTCATAATAACTTGCTACCCAACTTGAAAACTAAACTCAATTTAAATTAATTGCTACATAAATTAAGTCAAACTCAATTACAATAGCTATATATAATTTCTATATTAAACTGGAATTAATCTCTATGAACAAAATGGATAAATATACAAGATATGTGGAGAGATCACACTAACGCCTATAGAATGTGGATTGTTTCCAAATAGATGTGCAGATGAGGTATATTTGTGTAAATACATACTATGGGTGAACTTTAAATGTGGGAAATGGATCGTTTCCCAGCCAATCGCGGTGTGAAACATATTTTTAAAAGAAAATTTTAAAAAGGGCTAAGAAAATTGTTGACTAGTGAATATAAAATCACTGAGCATACCATAAGTGAAATTGATATCTATTGTGCCTGAATTTATGTCAAATGAAGTCACTATCTATCTATGCCAACAAAGACATGCAATAAATAACTCGCTTCATTTTATTACTGTCTATATTTACTATCTCCTAGGTGTCCCCATATTTACTAAGTTGGTCTTTCCTCTTTTTCCTTATGTTTCCCTTTCTCTTTAGGTTTCTCGCTTTTTCATAGTTTCCTAATTTTTCTAAATTTCCCTCTTTCCCTTTTCATTTAAAACTCAAATTGGCAAGTGTAGAAAATTACCTTTTCCCCTTTTTCTTTTAATTAATAAATTTTTAATTATCAAGTCAAAACATGTGTAGGATCACTAATTGTAATGTCTCAAACAGAGACATGAAAGACATCGTGCATAAGCCTCAAGAATAAGGCAAGGCTAGTCAAAGGCCACATGCCTCTCTTTTCCACAATCTCATAGGATCCCATGAACCTAGGATATAGTTTAGCCCCTTTTCCAAACTTGATCGAACTCTTAGGTAGTTTTAGCCACAAAAATACTCAATTTCCATATCGTAACTACCGTCAACACGACGCACATCAACATAACTCTTCTGTCGATCCTGCGCTTCCTTGATCCTTTGTCTTATACTTTGCATTTAATATTTCATTTCTTGGATTACTTCCGGTCCCACCAGGACCCCATCCTCAAGCCGATCCCAACTCAAAGGCATCCGACACAGTCACCCATAAAGAAACTTGAAGGGTGCCATCTTAATGGTTCTTTGGTAATTGTTGTTATAAGCGAATTCTACTAGTGGCAAGAGTTCTTCCCAATGCTTCTCTTGGTCCATCAGATACATTCACAACATGTCTTCCAAGGTGTGGTTCATTTGTTCAGTCTACCCGTCAGTATCCGGGTGATACGTAGTACTAAAGTTAAGTTGGGTTCCCAAGGTCTCTTGGAAACTAGTCCAAAATCGTCCAGTAAACATTGATCCTTGATCGGATATAATCCTCTTAGGTACGCCATGCAACCTCACAATATTACTACTAAAAACTCTAGCTATGTCAGGTTCCTAACACGTTGTATGCACCAAAATAAAATGAGCACTCTTCGTCAGAGTGTCGACTACCACAAAAATTGAGTCATGTCTCCTTTCTGTCAGTGGAAATCCAATAATGAAATCAATCTAAATAACCTCCTGTTTTGACTCCAGAACAACATGTGGCTATAGTAATCATGTTGGATGTCTATGTTCAGCCTTTACCTACTGATATTCTAGACATATGGGCACATAGTTGACTATGTTTTCCTTCATTCCTTTCCAGAAAAATAAGGGTTTAAGGTCCTCCCTCATCTTTGTGACTCCTGGGTGATCCATGTACATTTCTCTGTAAGCCTTGTTTAGGATCAAACTCCTCAACTCGTCATTCGGTGGTACGTAAATTTGAATTTTAAATATCATTAGTCCATCGTCGTCCAATGTAAATTCTTCAAATCTTGGTGCCATCAGTGTGTTTTGTCCGATAAAAATCCTTGATATCCTTGTACCAGTCATCGTCACTGTGACATCCCCAAAAAATTAAAATATTTTTGAGATTTAAATTTGCTGGAAATTTATTTTTGCTTTTAGTAAATTCGAATTTGGGGAATTTTTTCCATTTATAGCAATTCCGAATTTTGAATTTGATATTGTAATTAATTATTGTGACTATTGGGCAAAGATTTGTTTGGACTCAACTAACTATTTTCGCTATGACAATTGTATAAAAACAAAATATTTATATTAATTGCAGGAGGACAAATGGAACAACCATGTTAAAATTAGCTGACCATGACTCCATGAGTGGGGAACATGTTGGAACTACGTCTGGTCTGATTTGTACAAGTGAAAAATCAGTGATTTGGCCATTGGAAGCCCCTGAAATTCAGGGATTTAGAAAAGCTGCAAAAATCCCCAAAGGAGGGAAAAAGACCTAGGAAAAAATGAATAAATATCATGTGCGAGGAGGCTGGATGCTGCCAAGTATGTTGGGAAAGGATTATGATTTTCCTTGCTATTATGAGCAGTGTTGAGTAAGTGTGAGGCAAGAAGTTAATTGCTAGAATTACAGAACATTGTTGAGAAGGAGTTTCCAAGTTCTCCCTCATGGATTCATGGTCAGGCTAGGGGGTGAATCGTGTAAGTGGTTTTGCCTGCCCTATTCTACGGTTGGGAGGAACGTGGTTGTTCCCTTTGTTTTTTTTTGAACTGTTCCAGATATGTAAACCTTTCCTTCTCTGTACGAATGATTGCATCTATTTGTTGTAATGTAACTGTGTGAATGATTATATCTATTTGTTGTAATGTATCTAATTGTACTAAGATGAGATGGATTTCATAGATGATATTTGTTCATTGTATGAAGATTATAATCAAGTATTAAATTCTGGGATTGCCCCTCTTGAATTAGAAACTTGAGATAGAGTTATAACGAGACTCGAGCAGAAATCGGTTATCGATTATTTTATTTACCCTAACAAATAGGAAAATCCTGAAGAAGAAATTCTGGAAAAAGTTATACTATAACCACCGAGACCAAATCCCCTTTACCTTTGGAAAATTTTCCCCCTTTCTTTCAAACCTGATATGAGCCCGAGGGAAATTGATTTTGATTGACCCTTTTTAAATTGGGCAACTAAATTTCTCCATAAGTATAAGGGTCCGGAGACTTTTATTCAGGACCTTTACTGACAAATTAACTTAGACTGTTGATTAAGGAAATAAACAGTAGAGGACAAATTGCTGTGAAAAAATCGAGGTCAATTGGGTTTTCGGCGATTACAAACACCGAACACAAAATATTTCATGCACCAAGTTATGATAATGATAGAGGTTTCAGTGTTCAGGATGTCGGGATTACAAACACCTGACGTTCAACAAAATGAGACACGGAAAGCTGAATCGTGAAATGAGAAGGGATTGTGGGCCTAGCATTTCGGGGTTTTGTGGTTCAGGGTATCGGGGTTTACGAATACCAGTCGTTCCAAAAAAAATGATACGCAAAATGCCGAATTACAAAATGTGAAGGGACTGTGGGCCCTACATTTTGGATTTTTCGAGATTTCCGGGTTTAGTAAAACAAAGGAACTCCGTGATTCTATACAATGAGTCCCGAATGCCGAAATGTCAACCTTGTATTTAATCCTCTTTTAAATTATGTTTAGTCTTTGTTTGAATGATTAATATATCTAATATTATGCCTCTCACTTTGCTAAGATGAAATAATTTCCACGGATGACATCTGTTCATTGTGAGAAGTTTATGATCAAGATTAAATCCTGGGAAGGGTTCCTCCTAAAACAAAATGCTAGACAAAACTATCTACATATGAAATTGAATGAACAGATCCACCTATAGGTGTAGATTTAACTTTGAAATCTAGGTAGGATTGTCTATATATAGATAAGCTTGAAATGTACCGAACTATCTATAGGAACTCTTTT
>ML782688.1:372263-385265 GCA_009831015.1 Picea engelmannii | reverse complement strand
TATGTATGTATGTATGTATGTATGTATGTATGTATGTATGTATGTATGTATGTATGTATGTATGTATGTATGTATGTATGTATGTATGTATGTATGCATGCATGTATGCATGCATGCATGCATGTATGTATGTAGAGGAGGTATATGGATACCAATGCAGTTAGTACTGTGTATAGACTACATTAAAAGAAATTTAACAAATCAAATACGAAAAGTTGAAAAGGGCTTAATGGGGTTTTTCTCAAAAACAGGTAAAGTTGGGCAGACCTATATAAAACACTTTGCCTAAGCTCTAGAAGAAAATATGATTTTGTGTTAGAAGGTTGAAGTTCACACTAGATGAACGGCTAAGGTGTTGGCATTCAGATATATGGTCTACAAGCCTTTCTGAAACCCCTCGACTGTTTGAACTTTAACGGTTGGGGGGCAGGTCTGGAATCGTGGGTAACAAAGGAATGCATCTAAACGACTGAGGTGTCGGTGCCTAGATCCATAGTTGAGATTAGATTTTGGATGCCTCTAACCATTCGGGTTTTAATGGTGGGGTGCGCATCCAGAAATTTGGTTAAACAGTGCGCTCAAATCTATGGTCCAGTGAAAGGTGCATCGATAGACAACTGATGGTGTTTTTTGGACCCACCCCCGACCGTTCTGCTTTTAATGATGGGGGGGGGGGTCCAGAATGGAATGGTACCCTGGAAACCCCCCTCCTCTAACATGGCAACTCCGAATTAGCGAAATTCGAAGCACGAGAGAAATGACTATTGTTGTTTCTCATCCAATGGTCCACGGGATTTCGGTACCATCCCCGAAGAAATTTTCACCATTCATTCTTCTGAGGATAACTAGCCAAAATGATTGAGCATTCTTCCACTAGATCTTGACCCCTGTGAGATGATTTTGATCTTTGCCTCCCTCTGAACACTTCAGGGTGCTATCCCTTTATCTCCCTGAACAAAAAGGTTCCTTTGACCTAAGTCTAGATATCGCCTATATATGTTTGAGTATGCTGGAGTGGTTTGTGAGTTAAGGGAAGTAATAGAATCATTAAAATAGTTTACCCACCGAAGCTTTTCTATTCGAAGTAGATTAGACTGGCATAATAATATCCTTATGGACAGAAATGAATCATTCCTTGTCTTAAATTATAATTGAATTATGTCATGGAAATAATTTATTATTATTATTATTATGGTAAATTTGAGGTTCATTACATATGGTATCAGAGCAAAAGTTACAACATTGGTCTTGAACACAGCCACATTAGTTGCTTAGTATATATATATTCTAATTTATGTAAAACTAATAAATCTTATGGTTACAAACAAAAAGCCTTTCAGTTTTGTGTTAATTATGGCAGCTCAGGGGGATGCAGAAATCAAGATGGAATAAAATCCACAGCAAAGACCTCCTGGAGATCCAAGACAGAACAGTGATGGAAGCTCACCCACATAAGTGTTGGAAACAATGAGGAATCTTATTGTCGAACTGCAGATTTTCAAAGATGACAATGAAAAACTGAAGAAAGAACAGCAGGAACAACAAGAGATAAATGAAGTCTTGTTGCGTAGTATAGTAACCAAGAAAGGCCCAAAATATGATAACCATGATGAGGAGGTCAGCAAAAGGGCCTCCAATAATTCTGGCGTGGAAATAGAAAAAAGAGATAGTTCATCTAAAGGGACACCTTTAGCTGAAGACAAAACTATACCAGATAGAAAAAGAAAACAAACAGACCACCTTGAAGGAGAATTTAAAAAGATTAAACTAGCTACATTTTATGGAGAATCTAGGACAGGAGAAGAAGTTGAGGCATGGTTGTTGGACATAAAAAAATACTTCCAGATCTACAACTATTCCAACAACATGAAGGTCAGAATGGCCATCTACAATCTGAAGGGGAAGGCCAGCATTTGGTGGCAGGACCTGAAATTGGCCAAGGGCCTAAAGGAGAAACAGTTGGAATGGTCCGACTTTAAGAAGTATTTCTAAAAACAATACCTTTCTAAAATATATTATGAAAGGAAGACAAAGGAATTTTATGATTTACGACTCTGAGAGATGATGATGGAGGATCTTATAAATAAATTTCTAGAACTACTAAGGTTTGTATCGTATATCCAAGAGGATAAGGTAAAGATACAATGATTCTTAAGCTCTTTACCACAAGCCTACCAGGACAAAATTGAGTTTGATAGCCCCAAATCCTTGAGTGAGGTATTCAGGAAAGCACGAATCTGCTATGACCAGTATAAACAGTGGGTAGAGTTTCCCAATACCTAGAAGGATAAGAAGCAAGATGGAATGAACTAGCGGAACAGGGGATACCAACCAGCTCCTTATCGGAATGCAACAAAAGGTATCCCAAGGAGGGATTTTCACTCTAATCATCTGAATACACAAGGTAGCGGTAAACTGGTGAACCTGGGAATGAAGAAGTTTGGGGACAACTCTCGTGATCCATTAAAGTGTTGGGAGTGTGGAAAACCTCATCTAAGGAGGAACTGTCCACATTTAACTGCATCAAATAGAACTGTTGTTCACAATTTGTAGGAAGCCTCGATAGTAGGAGACATGGGAAGAAGTATACATCGGATAAATGCATCCATAGATGGTCAACAAGCTGACCACCAGTCCTCGGTGGTAGAAATCAAAGGTAAAATCAGTGACACTCAAATTTTTGTTTTAATTGACCCTGGAGCTACATTAAGTTATATTACTCCTGATGTAGTAGAGTCGAGTAAACTTAAGAAAATAAAGCGTGAAAAATCATGGCTTGTACAACTAGAAACCAGTACTAAAAGGAAAGTAGTTAACTTTATTTCTGATCTTGAGTTCAGCTTAGATGGTAAAAAAGATAAGGACCAACTTGAACATCCTACCACTAGGATGTTATGATATGATTATGGGGATGGATTCGTTGGAAGGACACAAAGAAGTACTAGACTGTTATACAAAGATACTTATCTATAAAGATAATTTTGGCACTATTAGAACAGCCCAAGGCATACCAAAACCCGTATTAGTCAGACAAGTTTCAGCGATGCAACTTAAGAAATGTATTAGAAAGGGATGTCAAGTTTACGCCATCCAAGTGATGGATCTATTAGAAAAATAATATAAGACCAAGTTAGAAGACTTTGTTGTCCTACATGAATTCAAAGACATGTTTGTGGATGAGATACTAGAATTACCTCCTAGAAGGAAAATAGATTTATCCATAGATTGACTACTCGGATCGGCCCCTATCTCAAAATCACCCTACCGAATGAGTTTACCTGAACTAACAGAATTAAAAATACAATTACAAGAATTGTTGGACAAAGAGTATATCAGACTGAGTGTCTCGCCATGGGGAGCACCAGTCCTCTTTGTGAAAAAGAAAGACGGTACTCTAAGACTATGTATCGATTATAGACAACTGAAAAAAATGACCATTAAGAACAAATACCCCTTACCAAAGATAAATGATATGTTCAATCAAGTTGGTGGGGCCAAGATCTTTTCAAAATTGGATTTATGATCCGGTTATCATCAAGTTAGGATAAAGGACTAGGACATAAACAAAACAACCTTTCAAACAAGATACAGACAATACGAGTTTGTAGTCGTGCCTTTCGAACTCACTAATGCACTAGCCATATTTATGTGTTTAATGAACAACATTTTCAGTCCGTACTTAGACAAGTTCGTAGTAGTGTTTATTGACGATATTCTGGTCTATTCAAAAACAGAGGAAGAACATGATGAACACTTAAGGATAGTTCTTCAAACATTGAGGAAACACAAACTATATGAAAAATTCGACAAGTGTGACTATTATCAAAGAGAAATACAATATTTAGGACATGTCATTTCTTTGAAAGGTATTTCCATAGACCCAGAAAAGATAAAATCCATTATGGAATGGCCAATACCTAAGGATGTGGCAGATATCTGATCATTCATGGGAATCACCGGATATTATCACAGATTTATAGAAGGGTTTTCCAAGATAGCCTACCCTATCACGTCATTACAAAAGAAAGGGACCAAGTTTAGCTAGTTGCAAAAGTGTCAAGACAGTTTTAACAAACTGAAATAATTATTGACATCAACGCCCATTTTGAAGGTAGCAGACCCAGATAAAGACTTTACTGTATGTGTTGATGCAAGTAAAGAGGGACTAGGTGGTGTCCTAACTCAGGAAGGGCACGTGATTTTTTATGAGTCCAGGAACTTAAAAGAACACGAGCTGAATTATGTCACTCATGACTTAGAATTGGCAGCAGTAATACATGCATTAAAAATGTGGAGACACTATATAATGGGAAAAAAATTCCTACTATTGATGGATAATAGTGGGGTGAAATATATGTTTAACCAACCAGACCTTAATGCAAGACAAGCAAGGTGGGTAGCCTTCCTAAGCGAATTCGACTTCGAGGTTAGACATATCAAGGGTAAGGAAAATAAAGTAGCAGACGCTTTAAGTAGAAGATTCCATGGGTTATTTGAGATAAATATCAGTAGGGAAAAAAGTGATCTGGAACAAAGAATAAGGATGGCAGGTCTTAATGATGGAAATTACACCAAGATGATGGTAGAATTTCAAAATAGTATCGCAAACTCAGATAAACCCGATATAAGTATCGACAAGAAGGGACTTTTAAGATTTAAAAACAAACTTTACATACCAGATTCAACAGAGTTAAAATTAACTGTTTTAGACGAAGTGCATAAGAAACCGTATTCTGGCCATCCAGGTTACCAGAAGACAATAACTGCACTAAGAAAACTATTTCACTGGCCTAATACGAAGCATGAAACAACATAGTACTTGGCTAGGTACCAAGATTTTCAGCAAGTTAAGGCCGAACACAAGCATCCAGCCGGCCTATTACATCCATTATCAGTACCATAATGGAAATGGGAGACCATATCGCTAGACTTTATAACAGGTTTGCCTAAAAATTAGAAACATAATGATTCTATCATGGTTGTAATCGATAAACTCAGTAAGTCTTCACACTTTCTTCCTGTAAAGTCTACTTTTAAATCTATAAACATTATTGAAATATTCATTAAAGAATTTTTTAGACTGCATTGTATTCCTAAAATGGTGATTTCAAATAGAGACGTAAAATTCACATCCTCTTTTTAGAAGGAATTGTTTGCAGGGATAAATACTAATTTGAATTTTAGTACGAGTTATAATCCACAAATGGATGGAAAGACCGAAAGGAAAAACCAAATCATAGAGGATATGCTCCGCATGTATGTAAGAACAAAACCAAACAAGTGGGAAGATTACCTGCACTTGGTGGAATTTGCATATAACAATGGTTACCAAACTTCGGCTAAGTTGAGCCCTTTCGAAATACTGTATGGTAGAAAGTGTACAACTCCAATTAGCTGGGATAACTCGACTGAAAGACGCATGGTTGGACCAGACATGCTCCAAGAAATGGAGAATATGGTAAGGAAGGTACAACAGAACTTGAAAGAAGCACATGACAGACAGAAGAGCTATGCTGATAAGAAAACAAGACACTTGGTATTTCAAGTGGGAGACCATGTTTATTTGAAGGTCAAAGCCTGAAAAATCTCATTGAAGTTGGGGAACTGTGCCAAGATGGCACCTAGGTTTTGTGGGCCCTTCGAGATACTAGCTCGAATTGGACCCATAGCATATCAACTTGCACTTCCAGCTAATCTAAGAATTCATAATGTATTTCATGTCTCTTTGTTGAAAAAGTATATTCATGACTCTACTCATATGATTGATTGGAACTTGGTGCAGGTAGAACCCTGATGCAGTTCATCACCTCTACCTTGGCAAAGGCCTCTACGCTGACCTCCCAGTCTTAAGGATCATTCAAACTTTACCCTTGAGCCGGAGTGGCTCCTTCGATTCTCCAACTGGAATCTCTATTGAAATCAATCCACAGGTCCTTTCTTCACAGTCACGATCTTCTGTACTCAACTGTGGATATCCCCGACTTGAAATATGGGTTTCGGGATTCTCTGATCTCCGATGTCGAGAATTTCTTGTTCTCTTGATTGCCCAATCACCGAATTTCCGATTCACCAAAACGCCTTTTTTTCGGCGACTAGCCCTAAGGGATAAGTTTTGGCCTACATGACCTTCCCCTATATGACCGTAGTCCGTTTTGGGGTTTCGGTCTTTCAAATGCCAAAACGAATTTGTCCTCAGGACTCCCGATCCTCCAAATCCAAATTTCCCGATATGATTTGACGTAGCACGTGCTCACAAGCATGACTGCTCACAGGTTCTTCTCTTTCCCCTCGGCTCGAAGAACTCAAATGCTCTTCTATTTCCCTATCGGGAAATCTGCACCCATAGAAATCTTCGTGGGATCCCCCTTCTTTACAAATCGGGAGATCGGACTTCGTGACTTTGCGAAGTCAAAGGTCAAGTGTTCAGTATTCGAATCCCCTAAACTCGATACAAGTCAACACTGACCTTTTCCCTCTCCTATCGGGAATTTCCCTATCGCAACTTCGGCACTCGCAATGTTGAAAAACTTGTCTCTCTGACTCCCGAACCCCGATACGCCGAAACTTGGATGCGCTCACGATTTGAATTTTCAACGCCTCGTCACCCCTATTGGGATTTTGAATTTCGCAGTATCGCAAATCCTGATGCAATTTTTTTGGGAATTCTCGCTGCAAAACCCCGATAAGGCGTGCCACCTGTCCACCTTCTAACTCCACTATGGCCCCACACTATCTTTTGACTGCCGGGATATCGCATATCGCGATATCACGATTCTTGCTGCTATATTCATGGGACTTCAACCCATGAAACCCCGATACACGATTTCATGTGCAAATCCGACGGTCCTCGTGGCTTAGATCAACGACTCTTCCCCTCCTGAGCTTTAACCCTATCAGGAATATCCACAGTATCTCCCCTGCACCTCCGCGAGATCTAATGTCTCACGAAAATTCATGGATTCTCCTCAGAGAATACCAACCGTCCGTCTTTCCTTGGAAATTTCTACAAATGACCAAGTGTTCCTCCGCGGAACTCATCCACCTGCGTGAAAACTTGCGATGCTTCTTACAGCTTCCAAGATACAAATCTTGTGCAACCCTTTGACAGTTTTGAAGGCCTTATCCTCCCTAAGTTTTTATAAAATACCCTTGCATGCAATCCTTACGGAAACCTTCAAACATGTTTAAGTGTTTGAATCCTTCTGACTCTGTGCACACTTGCAGCAACAGTCCTTCAACTATTTTCTCAGATTCAAAACTTTGAGGCTTAGCTTGGCCTGCACACTCCTTGCACAACTCCTGTGCCCAACTACACTTTGAGGAAATGAGAACAAAAGTAAAACTATCTGATCTTCAAAGACGCAATCCTGAATCCTTGTCAATGCACTCCTTACGGACACTTCAACTGCACTCCTTGCAGGAATTCTTACTCAGATAGAGAAACAATTGAAACTCATTCTTTCATCCTCTTAGACTTCAATTCAAACATGAAATCATATACATAGCACATAAAGAAAATGTATAACAGGAAGAAAACATATTTGAGCACATCATTAAGCATCAATACACAGAGAACAGACACAAAACCATGAATTTGAATCAAACTCTTCTATTAATCCAAATATCTATACATGGGTGTTCTTACACAGCTCTCTGCATGCTCTTGCTCTTCTCCTGCT
Source organism: Picea engelmannii (assembly GCA_009831015.1). NCBI lineage: Eukaryota > Viridiplantae > Streptophyta > Pinopsida > Pinales > Pinaceae > Picea > Picea engelmannii. The sequence continues at coordinate 377,586 of ML782688.1, read as the reverse complement.
TCTAACTCATCTAATGATACAATACACAATGAGGGTGTCTATATCCCGTTTCCATCTTGCGCTCTCAAATAGTCTAATCTAGAATTAAATTCTATCTACCTGCATTAATTACTTTAAATGCCTCCTACCTACTAAGGACGAGAGCTAAAGGATCAAGGTCCATTTACATTTTACAAGTGTGCTTCTTCTTAAATGACTTCATTTAATATTTGCGCAACAACTTCCAAGGTGATTCTTCAAAATTTGTGCTAGCGCTTGTCCAACTGTCTCTTGCTTCCGCGCTGGCTCGCTTGATTTGGGAGATGCTCCTGCATCATGATTTCAATCATCGTTAGCCCCCTGGGCTATATTCTGGACCCTGTGACCACCATCTAATAGGACCACGGGTCTATGTTCTTCGGGACTTAACCTCGCAAGAGCCCCTTCTCACCTTAGCCCCATTTGGCTACGCTCTAGTCCATGTGATCAGTCCTCATAAGACAACAATCTTATCTCTTTCAGGATTTCCTTGTTTGAAAGTCTGACCTCCTATCCCCTAGACTCCTGAAATACCGACACCAAAAAAGCCGATATCCTGAATGCCGAAATGGTAATTTCCTATCTTCTGGATTCGCGAAATGCTGAATCCTGATTTCCCAAAATCCCTTCCCTTTCGGGGTTTTTCCCGAAAACCTTGATTTTTGACATGCGTCCTCCTATGATGGACGACCCTTGTCGCTTCGCGATTTTTGGGTTTTCGATGCTGAAATGCTCTGACTTATTGTCCTCGTAATTCCTAACTCTTGAATATCGATTTCCCGGTATGATGACAGTTGGCCCCACAATAGAAATATCCCCTCCTTATCGGGGTTTCAGACTTTTTAGTTCCAAAATGTAAGTGGTTCGTGTCCTCAGGATTTGCGATCCACCGAATCTCGATATGCTGATGGAATTTCCACTTTCGATAATTTTATCAAAGGTCTCGATTTCTACCATGCATCCCTTTAAGATGGATGGTCCTACTGACTTCGTGATTTTGGGCTTTCAAACACCGAAATGTTGATGGCTCCTGAGCTCCGCCATGTGTCCCAACTGATGGATGGCTCAGATCTGTTTTGGGGTTTTCACCATGGAGATTCTCGAACTCCTGTCATCGAGACTTCTGATATCCTGATTGCCGAAATCCCGATAAGCCAACTCTTTCGAGACTTTCACCCTCCTGTTCACGAAGTTAAATCTTGTGCAACTCCTGTCAGATCCGATGGCTAACGGGTGATTTGCTCAAGATCTGACGGTTCAGATCAATTTCTTATGTGCGCTCCTCTGTTGCACTGCCTCCTGGACGTGAAAACCAATGGTCCAGATCTCTTTCCCAGTCTGATCGAATGGTTGTTATGCCTCCTTCTGAGTTTCAGTTCTTTCTTCCGGGACTTGGAAGAATTTTTGAAAGCCAAAGGGCTCAACCTTTTCTCCCTTTCTTCTCTGTGAACTCTTCGACTTGAGTCCTTCCGCGCATATATGAAAACGATATCCCTCCTGACCTTTACTGTAGCTTCGACCTCCAAGGAAACTCATCCTTTTTCCTTTCTCCCTCAAATGGAGAATTGGGATGCCCTCCTGGCACTCCTTTGATCAAGCAACCTCTTACTGAGTCTTTCAGGGTGTTCAACAACCTTGCGAAGATCCCTCTCCTTGGACTCTTCTTCCAGAATACAGAACTCAATAGAGTTCTCTTCTTGTGCCTGTCTGCACACTACCTCAATTCCCTCCTGGCAGAGTTACATAGAACTCACAACATAGTTCTTCTGTGCACTCCTTGCACCTGCTCAATGCTCACCTGGCAGAGCTTCTGTATGCAACTGTGTTCTCCCTACACAGCCTTGCCTCCTGAGGTATTCAGTAACCTCACAGGTCTTTCTTCCGAGTTGTTGATTTCAATTTTTGTGCCCACCTGGCACGCCTTTGTTTGAATCCACAGAGTTCAGAAATGCACCCTTTGTGCACGGCTATCAGAAACCACAACATTCTGTCACACCCTCCTAGTGTGAAGCCTCAAAGACCTCTCAAGCTTGAAATCAAACAAAACCCTGCAAATGCAAACCTACAACATACATCTACAGCATAAAATAACACTCACAGACATTCATTTAACACAAGAGCGTGCAGGAAAAACTGTTGTTTATATATTAAATGAAAAATACCTGTTTTTACAAGGTGTTCCTGAGCACGGCCTGTAATAAGGTCTCGATTCCTTCTCTTCTTCTCTCTACTCGCATAGTCTCTTTTCATTCTACTAACTCCTCTCTGTTAGCTATCTTTTAAAATGAGATCCCAATTGTTCTTTTACATGAGGGGGCTCTTAGAGGGCTTCACTCCAATCTACCTACCCTATTCCAATACATTGAATGGGCTATCTAGTCCATCATATGGATCTAGATCTCAGCCTACAAGCATTAAAGTCCTACCTACTCTAATGCCTGCATAAAGGAACGGCTCCATGGCTCAACAACCTACAACATTAATTACATTCAAATTCAAAATTGAAGATGAAGGTTGTGCCTCTCTTCATCCTTGAATGCATGCACGCTGACATGGCTGGCTGGCTGGCTGGCTGACGTGGAGAGATTATCCTGCATCATACTCCTTAGCTGCAAAATTCATGACCTCCTTCTCATGAGCTTCCCATCTCAGTTGTGGAAATTCTCCTGGATCCCAAATCATCCTTTGGAGTTGTTCATCTGCTCCATCTCCCTACTGCTACTGCTGCTTCTGTGCTACTATTGCTACTTCTTTTCTACCCAGCTTCTCCTTTCTAGTAGTTCCTGCTGACTAGATCATCAGCTCCCTGATCTCTCCTATCACTTCGTCCAGCTGCTCCAGTGTCTGGGTACGTTCATGCAGTCTCCCCAACTGCAATTTTTTTTTGCAAATGGGCAGATCATTGTGATCTCCCATGCCCTCTTCTTCAGCTTCCAACTTCACTTGTTGGATGTGCATGCTCTGCACTATTACTCTTCTCTCCAATGATTCAATCTGCTCATACAGATCAGTAAATAAAAAGTTGTCTGCCTCTTCTTCTTCTTCTTCTACAAATTCCCAGGTTGCAGTCTTTTCAGTCTCTTGGCTGAAAATATTGAGCCATTCCTTGGAATGATCATCTTCTTCTTCATCTTCTTGGGAAGCTTCCAAAGTCTGATCCAATTCTTCTTTGACAGTATCAGCTAGCTATCCTTCTTCTGCTATTGCTGCATCTATAACACATATTTCTTCCTCCTCCTGGGAAAATGGTAGGAATATTTCAATTCCCCCAATCATTAGAATATTTCTCCGATCTTCCTCCTTTGTCGACTGCAAATGATGATCTAAATCCATTTTCGAACTCACCTAATTTTTCAGGTCCTCAAGCTAATTCCAACTCACCTCTAAGTTTATGAGACCCTCAAATAGTCTCATCTACTCATCCCTGCCCACCTAGAAATATGGGATCTGTTCGCTGCTTCCCTGACAGACTATGAGATCAACTGATCCCATCTTCATCAACACTCCTTACTGAATTGAAGTCACCTCTAAGTCCATGAGACTTTTAGATAGTCTCGAATGCTTATCTTTTCCCACTTGGCAATTTGAGATGCTTCCACTGCCCTCCTGGTAGTCTTTGAGATACCGCAGTGACCTCATTTCATTGCCCAGCTGGCAATGTGAAATTCCTTGGCTATCCTCCTGACAGTCTGTGAGATCTTCAGTTAATCTCAACTCCTTTTCCACTTGGCAACTTGGAATTTCCTCTCTTCCCTCCTGGTAGTTCTTGAGATCTTCAACTGATCCCATTTTATTCTCTTCGACGAGAATTTTCCCAGTCTCTGGTTCACATATCTGAACCATTTCCTCAGGTCCGTCGAGGTTTTCAGCATGCCTCAACCATCCTCTTAACAACCCACACTGTCTTCTAGCCATCAACTCCTTGAATGACCAATTTATATTTGGCTTCTTCATGGGCCATTCATATACCCATCTCTGCTTGGTATTCTGTTGCATCCGCAGTTCAAGCTCTTCCATTCTTGCCCTGATGTCAGTAAGTTCTTTTCCCCTTTCAACTATGCTCATCAACTCTGGGATTTTCCTTTCAGCATACCTATGGCCTTCAGTAGCCATGTCGTTGTCCCTGTCTGCCCTCCTGGCAAATTTGTTGCTCACTCTGCAAACCTCAGTACCTCAGCTTCTCCTACAGTCTTCCTGAATGTCTTCTTGATTGTTGCCTACCTGCAAACAACCATCACAGAGTCTCCAACAACCCTATCTTCTTTTTTCTTCTCCCTCTGCTTGAAATATACAAACAAAGTTTTGGCTTTGATACCACTTGATGCAGTTCATCACCTCTGCCTCGACAAAGGCCTCTGCGCTGACCTCCCGGTCTTCAGGATCATTCAAACTTTACCCTTGAGCCAGAGTGGATCCTTCGATTCTCCAACTGGAATCTCTATTAAAATCGATCCACAGGTCCTTTCTTCACCATCACGATATTCTGTACTCAACCGTGGATATCCCTGACTTGAATTCTGGGTTTTGGGATTCTCTGATCCCCGATGTCGAGAATTTCTTGTTCTCTTGACTCCTCGATCACCGAATTTTCGATTCACCGAAACACCTTTTTTTCGGCGCCTAGCCCTAAGTGTTATTGGATAAATCCGTGAGTACGGACACAAACCTATCTCCCTAGATCCACCTGGATCTAGAAAAAAATAGGACATAATATTACTCTTTCCCTAGATTTAGACTATTGAAAGAACTAGGAGACAATGATCATAGACATACCTTATGAATGCTTCCTTGAGTCTTTGTTGTTCCAAGCTTCGCTCCAATGCTATTGTGTCGTTCAGATCACAACATTACAAACCAATTGAAGTGAAGAAAAATCAATATATTCAATAGCTAATCTATACATATGATCACGAAGTTATGTACTAAAGAAGACATATCTTTGTGGGAAAAAATAATATTCTTGTATTATATTAAATGTGAAAGAGAGATTACAACCATTGCCTTGATGTCGTAAGGTCCCTTCCAACTGTCCTTTTTTTCCCACACACTTCTTTCTCCAAGGATTCTGAGACCATAGATCTGATAGCTACTCACAATCTGTCTTGACAAAGCAAATCTCAAAGCCACTCCAACCAAGCTAATAATTCCAAGCCGACCAAAAGCTAACTTAAGCTCAAGATAACTTTCTCCATGAGAACTCCTCTCCTTTTATAATTTGAAGAGGATAAGGTGAGGAGGTTAGGATGATCCCACTAAATCATCAAAGCGAGTAAGATCCAAACCATTCGGATGCCACCTCACCATA
>ML782688.1:342969-366744 GCA_009831015.1 Picea engelmannii | reverse complement strand
ATGTAGGTTTGCTACCAGAAAAGATAAAAATGTCTAATCAATTTTTATAAGCGCTTTATTTTATGGTTGTTGTTACTCAAAAGGAATATGGCGTGGACAATATGGTGTTTTGACCGACTCGAAAAATTATGCAAAGATATGAATATGCAATCTTTTCATTTCGATGAAATCTATGTTACGAGAAGGAGAAAACATTTATCATTCCCATATGGACATGTCCCAAAGTCTATTAAACTCATCAATATCAATCATGCAATTTCGCTACTTCAAATGCAAGGATGCCCCCAATCTAATATAAAGCAAGAAAATAAATCTTTTTGTTTCAAAAATTTCACTAAAAGCAATAATGAACTTTCTTAAAACAAAGAAACCCAAACTAGAAGTTTTCTTTTAAAGAGAACTATTCAGAAGAAATCTGATCTTTCCCTAAACAATTCTAAACAAAACACACGCTTTGTAATTGAAAGACACTCAAAGCAATAGACTAATCCTTCAAAACCAAACAAAGCAAAAGTGGCTAAAAGAAACTCAAAGGATGTCAAGAAGATTGTAAACAGATCAATATAAGCTCCAAAAGTTCAATTCAGCTGATCAATAAAAAACTGGGCATCAAAAGACTTAATCCAAAATTTTCACAAGTGAGTACGCAGGCTAGCAGTGTATTATAGTGCTAGAATCAAGGATTCTCGCAGGCTGGACATAGATTGACTGCGAGGTGTTCGCACTGGACTGAACACCAGGGTGAAAACTCAAGTGATTCTCATAGGCTACTAACGAGTGCAGTGCGAGAATGATTGTAAACAAGAAAAATTTGGAAAAAGGACAAAATTTCTAAGAGAACTTTCAGATCCAGAGAGTCTTGATAGATCTCCCATAGACTCAGAGATCATAAAACAAGCAATCAAAGCAAGGGAAACTAGACTAACTAGGAAACAATCCTTTCCCCAACGGAGTCGCCAATTTTGTTATTGGATAAATCTGTGAGTGCGGACACAAACTGATCTCTCTATATCCACCTGGATCTAGAACAAAACAGGACATAAGATTACTCTTTCCCTAGATTTAGACTATTGAATGAACTAGGAGACAATGATCATAGACATAACTTATGAATGCTTCCTTGAGTCTTTGGTGTTCCAAGCTTCGCTCCAATGCTCTTGTGCCATTCATATCACAACAGTACAAACCAATCGAAGTGAAGACAAATCAATATATTCAATAGCTAATCTATACATATGATCAAGGAGTTATGTACTTAAGAAGACATATCTTTATGGGAAAAAATAATATTGTTGTATTATATTAAATGTGAAAGAGAGATTACAACCATTGCCTTAATGTCGTAAGGTCCCTTCCAACTGTCCTTCGTTCCCCACACACTTCTTTCTCCAAGGATTCTGAGACCATAGATCTGATAGCTACTCACAATCTGTCTTGACAAAGCAAATCTCAAAGTCACTCCAACCAAGCTAATAATTCCAAGCCAACTAAAAGCTAACTTAAGCTCAAGCTAACTTTCTCCATGAGAACTCCTCTCCTTTTATAATTTGAAGAGGATAAGGTGAGGAGGTTAGGATGATCCCACTAAATCATCAAAGCGAGTAAGATCCAAACCATTCGGATGCCACCTCACCATAAAAGCTTCCCCTTCTAGAAGATTCAAGAAAATGCTCATTTTTCCCACGTGCTGGAATTTTCGCACCCTAGCTATAGAGCAACCTGCGAACACATTGCACCCTGGATATAGTGCAACCTGCGAACTTCCCTTTTTATAAGGTTTTTACATAGGAAAAAAAAATTTCTTTTCTCAGGAGAAGTCCTTCTCCCTTCTCTCTTTAGGAACTTAGGCCACTCACCCCTCTAAAGGCAACATATAGGTTTACATCATTAACGATCATAGGGATGATGAAAATAATGTGTAACACTAAGGGCTAATTTTTGGCCTACATGACCTTCCCCTATATGACTGTAGTCTATTTCAGGGTTTCGGGCTTTCAAATCCCGAAATGCATTTGTCGTCAGGACTCCTGATCCTCTGAATCCTAATTTCCCAATATGATTTCAATCATCATTAGCCCCCTAGGCTATATTCTGGACCCTGTGACCACCATATCATAGGACCACAACTCTATGTCCTTCGGGACTTAACCTCACAAGAGCCCCTTCTCGCCTTAGCCCCGTCTGGCTACGCTCTAGTCCATGTGATCAGTCCTCATAAGACCGCAGTCTTATCTCTTTCGAGATTTCCTTCTTTGAAAGTCAGACCTCCTATCCCCTGGACTCCCAAAATACCGACTCCCGAAAATTCGATATCCCGAATGCCGAAATGTTAATTTCCTGTCTTCCATATTCGAAAAATGTTGAATCCTAATTTCCCGAAATGCCTTCCCTTTCGGGGTTTTTCCCAAAAACCTCGATTGTTGCCACGTCTCCTCTTATGATGGATAGTCCTCGTCTCTTCATGATTTTAGGGTTTTCAATGCCGAAATGCTCCGACTTCTTGTCCTCGGAATTCCCGATCTCTCGAATATCGATTTCCCGGTATGATGACAATTGGCCTCACAATAGAACTCTCCCCTCCTTATCAAGGTTTCAGACTTTGTAGTTCTGAAATGTAAGTGGTTCTTGTCCTTAGGATTTATGATCCGTCGAATCCCGATATGCTGATAGAGTCTCCACTTTTGGGAATTTTCCCGAAGGTCTTGATTTATGCCACGCGTCCCTTTAAGATGGACGGTCCTACTGAATTTGTGATTTCATGCTTTCAAACACCGAAATGTCGATGGATCCTGATCTCCGCCACGTGTCCCAACTGATGGACGACTCAGATCTGTTCTAGGGTTTTCACCATGGATATTCCTGAACTCCTGTCATTGAGACTTTCGATATCCCGATTGCGGAAATCCAGATAAGCCAACTCTTTTGGGACTTTCACCCTCCTGTTCACGAAGTTAAATCTCGTGCAACTCCTGTCAGATCCAATGGCTGATGGGTGATTCGCTCAATATCTGACGGTTTAGATCGATTTCTTTTGTACACTCCTCTGTTGCACTACCTCCTGGACATGAAAACCAATGGTACAAATCTCTTTCCCAGTCTGATCAGATGGCTGCTATGCCTCCTTTTGAGTTTCAGTGCTTTCTTCTGGGACTTGGAAGAATTTTCGAAAGCCAAAGGCCTCAACCTTTGCTCCCTTTCTTCTGTGCGAACTCTTCGACTTGAGTCCTTCCGCGCGTGTGTGAAAATGATATCCCTCCTGAGCTTTACTGTAGGTTCGACCTCCAAGGAAACTCGTCCTTTTTCCTTTATCCCTCAAATGGAGAATTGGAATTCCCTCCTGGCACTCCTTTGCTCAAGCAACCTCTTACTAAGTCTTTCAGGGTGTTCAAAAACCCTGCGAAGATCCCTCTCCTTGGACTCTTCTTCCAGAATACAGAACTCAAAAGAGTTCTCTTCTTGTGCCTGTCTGCGCACTACCTCAATGCCCTCTTGGCAGAGTTACATAGAACTCACAACAGAGATCTTCTGTGCACTCCTTGCACCTGCTCAATGCCCACCTAGCAGAGCTTCACAAAACTCCTCAGAGCTTCTGTATGCAACTATGTTATCCCTACATAGCCTTGCCTCCTAAGGTATTCAGTAACCTCACAGGTCTTTCTTCTGAGTTTTTTATTTCAATTTCTGTGCCCACCTGGCATGCCTCTATCTGACTCCGCAGAGTTCAGAAAGGAACCCTCTATGCATGGCTATCATAACCCATGGCGTTCTGTCACACCCTCCTGGTGTAAATCCTCAAAGACCTCTCAATCTTGAAATCAAACAAAACCCTGCAAATGTAAACCTACAGCATACATCTACAGCATAAAAGAACACTCACAGACATTCATTCAACACAAGAGCATGCAGGAAAAACTGTTGTTTATATATTAAATGGAAAATTTTTGTTTGTACAAGTTGTTCCTGAGAATGACCTGTAACAAGGTCTCATCTCCTTCTCTTCTGCTCTCTACTCATAGACTCTCTTTTCATTCTACTAACTCCTCTCTGTTATCTATCTTTTAAAATGAGATCCCCAATTGATCTTTTACATGAGGGGGCTCTTAGAGCGCTTCCCTCCAATCTACCTACCCTATTCCAATACATTGAATGGGCTATCTAGTCCATCATATGGATCTAGATCTCAGCCTAAAAGCATTAAAGGCCTACCTACTCTAATGCCTGCACAAATTCCCATCTCCATGGCTCAACAGCCTACAACATTAATTACATTCAAATTCAAAATTGAAGATGAAGGTTGCGCCTCTCTTCATCCTTGAATGCATGCATGCTGACGTGGCTGGATGACATGGAGAGATTCTCCTGCATCAAACTCGAAGGCGAGTTCTAGGTGGAACCTCTACACATTCTGGACCAAAGAGAAATAGCACTTCGGAACAGAGCCATCACTCAGGTAAAGGTGCAATGGAAGCACTTTAGTCCTGAGGAGGCCACTTGGGAATTGGAGGGAGATTTGCGGAAATATCATCCAATCCTATTCTAGGAAAGGAACGAACACTCAGGGAAATGTTTTACTAAAGGGGGAAAGGATGTGACATCCCCAAAAAATTAAAATATTTTTGAGATTTAAATTTGCTGGAGATTTATTTCCGTTTTTAGTAAATTCGAATTTGGGGAATTTTTGCCATTTATGGAAATTTCAAATTTCTAATTTGATATTGTAATTAATTATTGTCATTCTTGGGTAGAGATCTGTTTGGGCTTAACTAACTATTTTGGCTATGAAAATTGTATAAAAACATAATATTTATATTAATTATAGGAGGACAAATGGAACAACCATGTTAAAATCAGCTGACCATGACTCCATGAGTGAGGAACATGTTGGAACTACCTCTGGGTTGATTATTACGAGTGGAAAATCAGTGATTTGGCCATTGGCAGCCCCTGAAAATCAGGGATTTAGAAAATCTACGAAAATCCTCAAAGGAGGGAAAAAGACCTGGTTAAAAATGAATAAATACCATATGCGAGGAGGCAGGACGCTGCCAAGTATGTTGGGAAAGGGTTATGAGTTTCCTTGCTGTTATGAGCACTATTGAGTAAGTGTGAGGCAAGAGGTTAACTGTTGGAATTGCAGAACATTGTTGAGAAGGAGTTTCCAAGTTCTCCCTCATGGATTCATGGTTAGCTTAGGGAGTGAATCGGGCAAGTGGTTTTGGCTACCCTATTCTATGGTTGGGAGGAACATGGTTGTTCCCTTTGTTTTTTTTTGAACTGTTCTAGATATGTAAACCTTTCCTTCTATGTACGAATGATTGAATATATTTGTTGTAATGTAACAGTGTGAATGATTATATCTATTTGTTGTAATGTATCTAACTTTACTAAGATGAGATGGCTTTCATAGATGATATATTTTCATTGTATGAAGATTATAATCAAGTATTAAATTATGGGATTGCCCCTCTTGAATTAGAAACCTGAGACATAGTTATAACGAGACCCAAGAAGAAATCGATTATCGATTATTTTATTTACCCTAACGAACAGGACAATCCTAAAGAAGAAATTTTGGAAAAAGTTATACTATAACCATTGGGACCAAATCCCCTTTACCTTTGGAAAAATTTTCCCCTTTCTTCCAAACCCGATATGAGCCCGAGGGAAATCAATTTTGATTGACCCTTTTTAAATTGGGAAACTAAATTTCTCCGTAAGTGTAAGGGTCTGGAGACTTTTATTCAGGACCTTTACCGACAAATTAACTTAGACTGTTGATTAAGGACATAAATAGTAGAGGATAAATTGCTGTGAAAAAACCAAGTTCAATTGGGTTTTCGGCGATTACAAACTTCGAGCACAAAAAATTTCATGTGCCAAGTTATGATAATGATCGGGGTTTCAGGTTTTGCGATGTCAGGATTACAAACACCTGACGTTCAACAAAATGAGACATGAAAATCCGAATCGCGAAATGCGAAGGGACTGTGGGCCCAACATTTCGGGGTATCGGGGTTCGGGGTGTTGTCTTTTACGAATACCGGTCATTCCAAACAAAATGATATGAAAAATGATGAATTGCAAAATGTGAAGGGAATGTGGGCCCTACATTTCAGATTATTCAGGATTTTGGGGTTTAGTGAAACAAAGAAACTCTGTGATTCTATACAGTGAGTCTCGAATGATGAAATGTCAACCTTGTATTTAATCCTCTTTTAAATTATGTTCTGTCTTTGTTTGAATGATTCGTATATCTGATATTATGCCTCTCACTGTGCTAAGATGAAATAATTTCCATGGATGACATTTATTCATTGTGAGAAGTTTATGATCAAGACTAAATCCTGGGAAGGGTTCCCCTTGAAACAAAACGCTAGACAAAACTATCTACATATGAACTTGAACGAATAGATCCACCTGTAGGTGTATATTTAACTCTGAAATCTAGGTAGGATTGTACAGATAAGCTTGAAAGGTACTGAACTATCTATAGGCACTTGTTTACTTCTGTAATTGAAGTTCTAGCAAATCTATCTCTGAATAATTGAACTAGAGGAGGCCTGTACATATAGTACTTATAGATCTCTCTCTCTCTCTCTCTCTCTATATATATATATATATATATATGTGTGTGTGTATGTATGTATGTATATGTATGTATATAGAGAATGTATACAGATACTGCAGTTAGTACTGCGTATATACTACATTAAAAGAAATTTAATAAATTAAATAAGAAAGGCCGAAAAGGGCTCAATGGCGTTTTCCACAAAAATAGGGAAAGTTGGGCAGACCCATCTAAAACACTTTGCCTAAGCTCTCGAAGAAAATATGATTTTGTGTTAGAAGGTTAAAGTATGCTTAGATGAACGGTTGAGGTGTTGGTGCTCAGATCTATGGTCAAGGATGATTTTAAGGATGGAAATTTATTTTAAAATTTAGAAACCTTAGCGAATCTTACTAATCCTTCATATGCTAACTATAAATGATTTACAATTTTTTGTAAAATATTCAAATTTCTAAGTATTTTATATAGTTTTTATAAAATTTTGGCGATTTTTAAGGTAAGATAATTTTATTCTATAGAATTTGGGTGAATCATTTTTAAAATAGTGAATCTTGATTTTGGAAAAACCATGGAAAATTAGCCCATGAGCGAAATTTAGCCCCTAAAATCATCCCTGTCTATCGTCTACAAGCCTTTCCGGACCCCCTCGACTATTCTACCATTAACGGTGGGGGGGAGGATCCAGAAATTTGGTTAAAGAGTGCGCTCAAATATACGGTCCAGCAACAGGTGCATCGATGGACGACTGATGGTGTTTTTCGGACCCCCCACCCCCCGGACCGTTTTGCTTTTAATGATGAGTGGGGGGTGTCCGGAATGGAATGGTACCCTGGAGGCCCCCCTCCTCTAACATGGAAACTCCAAATTATCGAAATTCAAAGCACGAGAGCAATGTCTCTTGTTGTTTCTCATCCAACAATCCACAAGATTTTGGTACCTTCCCCGAAGAAATTTTCATTGTTCGTTCTTCTGAGGATAACTGGCCAAAATGATTTGTTCTTCAATCGGATTTTGACCCCTACAAGACGATTTCGATCTTTGCCTCCCTCTGAACATTTCAGGGTGCTATCCATTTATCTTCTTGAACAAAAAGGTTTTTTCGACCTAAGTCTAGATATCACCTATATACGTTTGAGTATGCTGGAGTGGTTTGTGAGTTAAGGGAAGTAATAGAATCATGAAAAGAGTTTACCCACCAAAGCTTTTCCATTTGAAGTAGATTAGACTGGTGTAATAATATCCTTATGGACATAAATGAATCGTTCCTTCTCTTATATTATAATTGCATTATGTCATAGAAATAATTTATTATTATTATTATTATGGTAAATTTGAGGTTCATTACAGTCGCACTGTAAAGATAGAATATTTTCATGTAGATTCATCCAAAGAGTAAACAATGAGGATATACATGGTCTCCAACCCAATGCATCTCCCACTCAGTTCATTGTTCCCTTTATGTAAGTAATCTCGAAATCGTACTCTCTAAGCAATTCCGACCAATGTCATTGTCGCACGTTCAGGTCGCTTTGTGTAAAGATGTGTTGTAGTCCACTGTGGTCTATCTTTAGTTCAAATTTTCGTCCAACAAGCTAGTGTCTCCAAACCTTCAAGGAACATAAAATGGCTAACAAATCCAAATCGTACGTCGCATAGTTCTCCTCATGCCTTCTGAGTTTAATGAAAATGTAAGTGATCACTCGACAGTCTTGCATCAGTACTCCGCCTAAGCCTTCCTTGGATGCGTCAGTACATACCAAGAAGTCTGTGTCCATGTCAGGTACATTTAGTATCAGTTTTGTTGTCAACAACTCCTTGAGCCTCCGAAATGCCTCCACGCATTTCTCAGTCCAAAAAAACTTCTTGTTCTTCTTCTATAACTCCGTAATCATGTTTTCTATCTTCGAAAATCCCTTGATGAACCGTCGATAGTATCCTACTAAACCCATGAATCTACGCACTTCTGGAACATCGTCAGTGCATGCCATTCCATAATAGCCTTGAGCTTTGCTAGATCCATGGTAATACCTTTGCCAGAGATGACATGCCCTAAGTAGTGAATCTTCGATTGATAAAACGAGCATTTTGACAACTTTAAATACAATTTTTTCTCTCACAGACACAGTAGTACCAAGTGCAAGTGTTCGTCATTCTCCTCTGTCGTCCGAGAGTAAATCAAAATATCATCAATGAATACCTGGATGAACTTTTCCATGTACTCTGGGAACACCCTGTTCATCAAACTCATAAATACCCCTAGGGCATTAGTCAGTCCAAATGGTAAAACAATAAACTTGTAATGTGCAAACCTTGTCTTAAAGGCGGTCTTAGGGATGTCATCCTCGATCCGTAACTGGTGATACCTTGAGCGCAAATCGATCTTTGAGAACACCACCACACCCTTCATCCGATCTAATAGATCATCAATCCTCGACAACATATATTGATTATTAATTGTTGCCTTGTTCAATTGATGGTAGTCAGTGCAAAGCCTCCACGACCCATCCTTATTTTATATGAAAATAACAGGCATGCCCCACAGTGACACACTTGGACGTATAATTCCTAGGTCTAGAAATTCCTTCAGTTGCATTCTCAACTCTTGTAACTCCAAGGTCGACATACGATAAGGCATTATAGCTATCGATTCAGTCCCTTGTTTTAGGTCTATCATAAAATCCAATTTCCTCTCTGGTGACATCCCAGGTAACTCCTCCAAGAAGATGTCTGTAAGCTCTCTCACCACAGGAAGGTGTTCTAGACCTTTCGCTACTACCTTCTCGTTCAACGCAAGGATCACATAAATATTACATCCCTTGCGCATGCTCTTCCGTAACTAGAAGGAAGAGATAAACCTCAGGGAAAATCCTTAGTTCCGACCTACAATCATGCATCTTCGTCCCTTGTCATCTACCAATCTCAACTGTTTCGTCTTACAGTTGAGTATAGCCTCATGTGATTCCAACCATTCCATACCGATTGTGACATCATAAGATCCTAAGATCGTGATGTACAGGTTGGTCCTGGTGACCAACTCTCCCAGGTTAAGTGTAAAACCCGTAACCTTTCCTCCAACCTTCTGTTTGGCTCCCGAAGCCATCTCTATAAATATAAAATCATTTTGTTCGACTACATTTACCTTAAACCTTTTTAGCACTGCACTATAAGTGAAACTCTCGGTAGCACCAGGATCTGTTAAAATACTAAAGGTATGTTCAGTGACGGTACCTGACGTATCGAGCATAGTCGAATGGTTCTCAGCCTGGAGGTTATTCACCATTGCATGAATCCAATGGGCCTTGAACAAAATCCCATGGTAGTGGTTACGGCTGATCCAGATGCTCTAGCCCTTTCCTTTGGGTAGTAATCTTGGTAATATGTCTCCCCATAATCCAACACACTCCCTTCGGTCTAGTATTCCTGGTACTCGAAGTAGAAGCTAAATATTAATAATAAGGCCAAACTCAAACTTCTTGACCTTATGTTTTTGGGAAATTTGGTGCGGAGCATACTGAAGAAATTCCAAAATGGGCCTCATACTCAAGCACCATGCAACTTCCTTGTCGCAAGGCATCAACTCATTAATTTGATGTTCAAAGAATTTCTCAAAAAGATACCTCTCCTCAAACAGTTCCCATGACACCTCATCGACGACCATGTTTAAAATTGGCAGAAGCATCTTATGCCATAAAAGAGAATTCCCCTTCAATCGAAATATCAACATGTAGACCTTCATGCTGGAGATCATAATCGTGAAGAGTGAAGCACAAATCCATTCTCTACAACTGTGCCTCAATGGAAAATGCATCTACGACACTCGTGGACTCTAGAACTCAACTCTCTCGAGTTCTTGGTGGATGCTAATGGTACTAGTTAGGGCCCGTTGTGGACCCTCAGGGGTACAGGTGTCCTAGCCTCATCTCAATACTGATGATGAATCGAGGCCCCTTGAGATTACCTGGAAGGTCCTTGTTAGTCCATCATCATCCCTCACAACAAGCGAATCCAACCCAAGGACTTGTTTTCCCCTTGGGGGTTCGACTCTGAGGGTGCAGGAATTTCTAGAGGCGTCACATATCCTTCCATGACACCATGTTTTGAACCTCTAAGGGATCCTCTAAATGCGATCACCACATGGACAAGTTAATTTTTTTAATTAACTCAAGGGTTAGTACTCACAAGTTTACTGCAGTGGAAATCCTGGCGTTCCACAATCACAGGGTTGAAACTGCTCTGACACCATGTGTAAAATCCTTTATTCGTTACGACAACATACGAGGCATAACGAGTGCTAAAAAATTATTTATTTATTTATTTTGTAGGAAGGTAATAGTAACCACCCCATCAAAGGACAAACAAGCAACGCGCAAGAAAATAACAACCACTGAACACTGGTGGATTTCCGCCACACACCACAAGGTACTATTCTAAAAATTTTAGAGTCTTCTTGTAGGGATCTAATCATTAACAAATTCTAACTTTCTTAAAATAAAATAAGAAAATCTTCCATTGTGGATCTGACGTAGACTCTCCAATCGTAGTTTAATGATCAACTACCATAATTCAAGTTTATTTTCCTAGACTCCATTCTTCCCATTCCTATATACTCTTGGTCAAGTTGAATCCTTTCACTCTGAACTAGAGTCGTCAAGTATTAACTCACTTTTCAGGACAACCGTTCATGCTCCAATTTCCAACTCTACACACCAGGGTTTGACAAATCCAATTAAGACTCTGAGAGCCTTATCATCATGAGCAATATCTATTATAATGTTTTACATTTTTTTATCCACTTGAAGAAATCATTAATTACCCAAGATTTCAAATTCCAAAGGCAATCTAGTAAGGAATTCACCTAGATTGGGCCTATAAATAACTTCTATTATCGCGGTACACTGCCACCCCACTCAATAATCATTGTAATACAATGAATGAATAACATCCTACTAGTATTGTGATAATATACCTCCCTTAAGAACAAAATATAACCACCCAGTAAAGAGTAAGCTTAAAGTCATAGATCTATCCTTCCCATATCAATCATTTCTTTTCTTCATGTTTTACTCAACTTATCATCTCCTTTGAAGGTAAAGTCACCTATTCCTCCTTGATAGACTCAATATTTTCTCTGCTCAAGGGCATGGTATAAACACATTATAGCCACAAGGCATTTACTGGTATCCTAAGCAATACTAGCTACTTAAGACATTAAACTCTTCCAAGGATGAAGTGAGTGTGCCCTTTCAATTAAAAGTATAAGGTTGTGAACTTATACCTAGCATCTCCCACATTTCAAGATTCTTCTCAGAGTTCAAAGATAAACATGACTCTAGTAGAAACACATCCTTACATAACCATGTGGAATCACTAGGCCTTAGTCGTGGCTTCCATAAAACATAAATATATAAATTTTAGTCATTTTTGAGAAGGGTAACCATAAGGGTTTCAAGGACATAACGAGAGAGAGAGACAACTACACATGCATTTGAGATAATGATGGTAGATACATGTAGAATGATGCCCAGAGTCTGCAATACCTTCAATTCAAAAGGGAAAGACTTATATCGTTGGTGGAAAGGAGATAATCTTATACCCCATCGTTGTCAAGGTTATTAACAATCGCAGTCTCTTAATATAGTTGACTACTAACATTAATTCATCATCTATTATCCATAATGATAACTATTAATAGGTATGATAATGATATCTAGAACTGCTGGTTAATGATGAGTAAAAAGGATATTGCAGTGTAATTGCAAGATAATAATATAAGTTTGTTGTCCAAATAATTACTATCTACAAAATAATAGAGGAAAAAAACGGTCATAGCAGCAATGAATGCAACAGAAACCTTTACATAAAGCAACCTGTCATTCACATGTATGATGCTGACATTCATGAATTCATATACCAGGAGTGGATTCACTATCAATCTATACCCTCCATCGATTCGCAGTCTAACCCAGAGTCTAAAATATATGTTAGACATGCATAAATTCGCAGACTAAAACCTACATCCGGTACATGCATAAATTGCCATAATAACTCGCTACCTAAATTGAAAATTAAACTCGATTTAAATTAATTTCTACATAAATTAAGTCAAACTCAATTACAATAGCTATAAGAATCCCTATATATAATTGGTATATTAAACTGGAATTAATCTCTGTGAACAAAATGGCTAAATATACAAGATACATGAAGATATAGCACCAACGCGTATAGAATGTGGAATGTTTCCAAATCGATGTGTAGCTGAGGTATAGTTGTGTAAATACATACTATGGGAGAAGTTTAAATGTTGGAAATGGATCGCTTCCTAGCCAATAGTTGTGTGAAACATATTTTTAAAATAAAAACTTAAAAAGGGCTAAGAAAATTGTTGACTAGTGAATATAAAATCGTCGAGCATATCATAAGTGAAATCAATATGTGTTGTCCTTGAATTTATGTCAAATGAAGTCACTATCTATCTATGCCAACATAGACACACAATAAATAACTCGTTGCATTTTATTATTGTCTATATTTGTTGTCTATAACTTACTGTCAATGAAATAGATAACCAACCATAATAAACCTTAGTCTAGATTTTCTATCGCAGTCTAATAAAAGAAAAATAGTAGAGTTAAATCACTATGGGAAAACATCGAGTTAAAATGCAGTGGTAAAGCGAAGGTTAAATTCATTTTCTGTGATTGTATAAATAAAGGATAATCTTGCAAGGTAAAATCACCATAAAATATTAAAACACAGAGTACATTCGCCCTCCAAGATACTAAATCTCAGAGGAAGAAATTCGTGGTTGAATACTTGTAAAAAGTTGTAGGGGTATAAAAATGAAGAGAATACTAACAAAAATTCTAGATGCCGAGAATGATTGGGATTCATAGGTGATATAACATGCAGAGACCAATGCAAGGCAAATATCAACACAAAGATAAGAAGGGGTAAACAACTGGGAAACACATCCCGCGCTCATCATCCACGCACATAAAAGAGGGGCATTAGGATCTATAGGTCTATTAATATTGAAGTGACGAACGTCGATCTGGCTCCTGGCCTACTTCTCAGGCGTGGACTAATGAACTAGGGATGAGGACGAAGTATAAGGCACTAACTCTTCACAATAACTCAAATAAGCCAACAGGATAGTCACGGTATTCCAGGATTGATTGTCAAGGGATTCAAGTCTTGTAATGATCTCAAGGCTATGGAGAAATTAAGTTCTCTATTACATCACTAAGTCAACACTTTCTTACACAATTAAAAGTACAGAAATGAAAGCACCAGATCAATCGTAATCTACTATGCAAAATGAAGCTTTCGTAACATAGCCCAAGGTGACTGCTCTGAGTCGATGTCCTGCGCACTCCATGCAGCTCCCACTTTCCGACCGATGAGACTTCACCGGTACCTCCCAGGCAATTCTAGGGGTACTCTTCTACCCCCTTAGCCCCCCAAGTCGAAAAGGGGCCATGCACACTAAATGAGAGAACAAATAGCTCCTAGCTCGCCTCACAAGGCCGAGCTACCACTCCTCACCATGCTGGGCATCCAAACTCTCACAAGCTAAGTCAGTCAAGTCTAAAATTCTGTAGCATAACATTACACATGACAGAGGAGACCCATCATCCTCCTCCTGCCTCCTTTATATAGAGTTTCTAAGTCATTTTCTTTCCCAAAATCCCATTTAATTTATTGTTCAATAATTTAATTCATAAAAATCCTCACCGTACATGTGTCACGCATCCCCTTCATTGCAACATAAATTAATTTCATTAATGAATTAATTACTCATATTTCCCTCACCCACCTAAAAGAATTCCTAGAATCGCTCCTAGGTGTCTCCATACTCCTTTACACATTTTAATGAATTATCCCATTACTAATTCACTAGTTGAGTTCAATTTAGAAAGTTCTTAAATACAAGATACCTTACTAAGTTGGTCTTTCTGCTTTTTCCTTATGTTTCCCTTTCTCTTTAGGTTTCCTATTTTTCCATAGTTTCCTAATTATTTTAAATTTCCCTCTTTCCCTTTTCATTTAAAACTCAAATTGGCAAGTGTAGAAAATTACCTTTTCCCCTTTTTCTTTTAATTAATAAATTTTTAATTAGCATATGTGGCAAATAATTAACTCCCCTTTAAAATTTTAAATCCCTCCATAATTTGATTTTAATAATTTAATCCAGTTTATTACACCCCTTTGTCACATGTTTAATGATGATTAATTTTTATTTTTATTTTTATACATGTATTTTTCTTTTACCACAAGTATCAGCTAGACCTAGATTTTAATTTTCGAGATTGGGCGACAATTTATTAGGGAAATTGTTTTTAAATATTTCTTATCACATTATTCATGCTAAGTCCATCTAGGTTTATTCATTTATTAATAACTTGGCGACATGACCTTCAGGATGCACTAGGTGCTTCAAGGGTGTCACTCAGCTCATTATGTTTCGCTTGCGCGACGTGCCATTCAAGATGCACTACGTGCTCCAACGGTGCCACTCACCTCTTGACTGACTTGGTAGACATCAAAAAACACTGTAGTCAATACTCCACTAGGAGATATTGTGGGAGACTAAGGGCCTCTAAGGAATAAATCCCCTACCTTATTTCGTGCCCCTTAGAATCATCGTGAGAGATTGTCGGAGTCAGCCATCACAACAACATGGGTATTCATGAACTAGGTAATCGTTAACCTACATTTCGAGCCACGACCTGAGTGCTAGTAGGCTATGGTAGGGATGTTGTCCACACATATCCCTCAACATCTCTGGTTATCATGTGTGACCCCTCTACTCCACATGTGAGTTTTTTTGGAAAGCTATCGTCAACCTGCATCATCAACGAATCATGTCAGAAATAGTATCCATAATCATATCATCTACTTAGATGCACAAATGTCATATATAAAACAATCAAACCCCCAATAATCCACTTCCTAACTCGATCTAGAGTCTAAGGAGTTTCTTCGATGCCTATGCATCCTCGAGGTCCAAAATCCTACACACTCAGGAAAACCAAGTCAATAGCACATGTTTGTTTCAATACAACAAAATAACATGTCATCAGTCCATAACGCTTCATAATCATAATCAAAGGCCCAATAGTATAATAATCTGGATCACTTGCAAGCAAGTTCCCTCAAAGAATAATTTCGCTCAGTGAGCACAAGAGCAGGATGTTACAAATGATCCTAAAGGTAACAAGATGGTCCACAGTTGAATGATATCTCCTAGCCACGGCCTGACATTTATCTCTTTTACTGTGAATTTCTAGCCAAAGGCTAATCTTCTTTTCCAAAAAAAATTCATAAAGCTTGGCTAAAATCGGGCTAATCATAATGTTCCTATAATTATAGGGAATGTTTCTATCCCCATTTTTAAAAATAGGAACAATGAGACTTTGTGTCCATGGTTTAGGGAAGCCTTAGTTGATTGCTAAATTGAAGAGATTTTGTATGTGAGGGATAAGGATTGGCCCTTTGATTTTAAAACTTTGATCTTGGTAGCCTTCAATGTCCTTAGCTTTCCCATTTGCGAGTCACTTAACCTAGAACTCTTTGTCATTTGAAGAAAAAACTTCTTCCTTTGTAGGGAAAACAAGAACGGTGTTCATGGCATTAGGGAACTCAATTTTGAAGCAATTTTAGGAAGCCTCTTGTCTTCCATGTTTAACTTGTTCTTATATATTAGGTATCTAGTCATAGTCATGCTCTCAATGGAGGAGAGGATTTTTTCTAAGAGGAGGATGGGATAGGCCTTATTTCCTTTAATTTTGAGATTATAGGTTATAAAATTTGTTTTTATTGATTCACTAGAAATACAACAACCCCAGACTTCACATCCCGTATTCACGAGAGATACTACAACCCCAATTAATCTCTTTGAGATAAACCTAACAACTATTGATTATAATATGTGAGATTAACATAAAAATAATGATACGGTTAAATACCTCGTAAATAAAATTATTAAGTTTATTTTAATTTTTAAAATTTAATATATTATAAATATTAAAAATAAAATTATTAAGTTTATTTTGATTTCTATAAATTAATATATTATAAATATTGTAAAACAAAATTATTAATTTTATTTGAATTTATGACTATAAACGTTAATAATAATAATATTGTAAATATTTTGAAGATAAAATTTAATTTTTATAATAATAAATTTTAAAAAAATTATATCTTGGGAAATATAAATCAAAATTTTACAACCATTAAGAGAAACTATTAATAATTCATTAATACAAAGAGTTAAAAATAATGATGATGACTTTATCTTTTATTATAATTGATAAAGATAATGACAACTTATTTATCTTTTTACTAAATTGATAAAGATATTAATGATGGTATTCTCTTTTATTAAATTTAATATTAATTTATTAAACTATTAAATAAGTTATTTTCAGTTTCATAAATTAATAATTTTATAAATGTTTTGGAAACAATTAAATTTTTAATGATGATGATGGTGGTGATTAACGTCCACTAAGACCTAATTGGTTTATCAGACCTTAATAGGGTAAGCGATTACTTGTGATTCTTTAAAATTTTGTTTCTCTGCTCGAAAAGCATTAAGAGAAGTTTTCCAAGATCACCATACTTTTGTTGAGTTAAGAGGTTAGGAAGGTTGGTAGTGTGATCAATTTTTTGAAAATGAGATCTAATATGGGTATAGGCTGGACAATCTAAGAGAAAGCGCTTTTCATCTTCAACCTTCTTAGTGTCACAAAGGTGACACACTCTTTCATCCCATGGCGTTTTAGGAATTGACCAATGCCAGGTTTCACTATGGAGCTCATGAGAATTTGTTCTATCTTAGAAATGCCTATTTTTTTATTTACACTTGGAAAAACAGATAGCCAATTTTGATCTTCTAGATTAGGGTTGATTACATATTTATAATACCTTAATTTTATTTTTTCCTCTAACTCTTTATCACGCCACATTTTTTCCTTAAATTTTGATTTGACATTTTTTTTAATAGTATCTTTATTTTGAAAAATGGTTTCTTCCATGATTCCCAATAGTTTATCCAAGACCAGGCATCTTTATGCCATCCTTTCTTGAGTCAATGGTGGTTATGACTTGATTTTGAAGCAATTTTAGGTAGCCTCTTGTCTTCCATGTTGTTTAACTTGTTCGTATACATTAGGTATCTATTCATAGCCATGATCTCAATGGGAGAGAGGCTTGTTTCTACGAGGAGGATGGGATAGGGCATATTTCCTTTAATTTTGAGATTATACGTTATAAAATTCTTTTGTATTTTCTCTATCTTTCTCCAGGATTCATGAGAGATACTACAGCCCCAGACTTCACATCCATAAAGAATAACAGGTGTAACAAGATTCTCAAAGAGGAGTTTCTTCTTATCCCAACTCCAAAGATCAATTGATTTCCAATTGTTTTCAAGCCCATAATAATCTTTCCATCCCCCAATAATCTTTTTCTCAATGCTATAATTCCAATTGAGCTTGTGGTGAATATCAATTCCAAGATATTTGTATGAAGTCACTTTCTCCAATTTGTTGTTGTCATATACAAAGGTATCATAAGGGATCTTATTGGATTTAATAATCATGACCTTAGTCTTGTCAGTATTAACAATCATACCCATATTGGAGAAAAAATCCTTGAGGATTCTTAGTTGGTTTTCAAGATCATGGGGACTCCTTGACATAAGAACGATATCATCGACATAAAGATTAAGATTGATGACTATACCAATGAGAGTAGGGCCTACACAACCTGCTTTTTCCAAGCATTCTTCTAACTTATCAATGTATATGCCAAAAAGGGTAGGGGACAAGGGACAACCTTGTTTGACTTCGATATTGCAGGTAATCTCTTTTGACTAGCCCTCAGTGTTTTTAAATTTAGCAATAACATTCTCATACATCCTTATTGCAACAACCCTCAACTTGGGAGGCACTTTTATCGCTTGCAACCTATTCCAAAGGTTTTTCCTAGGAACCATGTCAAAAGCTTTTCTAAAGTCAACAAAACAACAAAAAAGATTTGTTTTAGTATTGCAGAACTCCTCTACAATGATCCTAAAGGTAACAAGATCGTCCAAAGTTGAATGATATCTCCTAAACCCAGTCTAGCCTTTAGCTCTTTTACCGTGACTTTCTAGACAAATGCTAATCTTCTTTTCCAAAAGAATTCCATAAAGCTTGGCTAAAATCGGGCTAATCATAATATTTCTATAATTAGAGGGAATGTTTTTATCCCATTTTTAAAAATAGGAACAATGAGGCTTTGCGTATAGGGTTTAGGAAATCCCTGCTTGACTGCTAAATTGAAGATCTTGTGTATGTGAGGGATAAGAATTGGCCCTCCGATTTTAAAAATTTCATCTTGGTAGCCTTCAATGTCCTTAGTTTTCCCATTTGCGAGCTGCCTAACCCCGAACTCTATGTCATCTAAAGAAAAAACTTCTTCCTTTGTAGGGGCAATAGGAATGGTGTCCATGGCATTAGGGAACTCGTAAATACTTTTAAGGTAGGAATTCCAGTCCGTTAAGGGAATCCTACTATTTTATTTAGTATTGTGTTTTAGAATTTGCCTCCAAAACTTCTTAGGATCCAACTTGTATAGTTGTTAAATTTTCTCTTGCCTTTTATTGATATAGTATCTTTTTTTCGTTTTAATTAGGGCTTTGTACATATTGATCTTATCCAGTTTTAAGGGCTCATTAGAATCATCCCTAATGGCTTTCCTAGCAATTTTACATTCTTTATCATACCAAGGGTTGGTTGTTCTATTATTCTTTTTATGGGACACCTCAAAAGAGAACTTGTTAATAGAAGTGGAAATGGTAGTTGTAAAATTATGATAGAGTTCTTCAATGTTGTCCTTATAATTTAGGAGGTTTAATTTACTATTTAAATCCTTTAATAAAATGTCAACTTTACTTTTTCCAAACCGCAAATTCCTTTGATTATCAGAATTTTCTTCACTGGTGCTCCTATGCATGGAAAATTTTAGAGTTAGGGTTAAAGGTTTATGATCAGAGTCAGACTCATGGTCATTTAAAAGGTCAATTTTTTTTATTTGGTTGGAAACGGGGATATCATATATCACATAATCTACAACACTACTACCTAGCCCATGAATACAGGTCATTTGGTTGGAGTTTGCCCACTTCATTACTCCATTGAAAATTATTAGGTCTTGAGAGCTACAAAGCTTGACCAACTCTGTACCAAACAAATTCTCAGTTAGGTCTTCAGAGCTTCTTTTGTAGCTATTAGATAAAACAAGGTCCTCATCTAGCCATAAAGGATTATGGTTGGAGTCATCTCTTAAAAGAGTATCTTGTTTAGTTTCATTCCTAGCACTAAAGTCTCCTAGCAGGAGGATATTACCTTCATGTTTCAAGTTATAAATATCTTGTTCTAAATTAATATAGGGACAATTTTTATCTAGATTATTTTTCTTATAAAACGTAGAATTAATAGGTGCAAAATAACAAATTGCTATATACATCTTCTTAGCATTGGTGTCTGAAACTTCTATCCAAATGTATTGATTAAGAGTGTCAATCTTAAGAAGTTGAATGTGAGGAGAATTTTTTTTTCTAATATAACAAGCTATGCCTCCTATCCCTCTACAGTGGGATTTTTTGTTCCATGTCGACCACAAGACAAATCCTTCCATGTTAGGGACCTTAGAATCCTCATTCTCCCAAGTTTTAGCTAGACAGATAATATCGATATCACTTGGGATCCAACTTATCATAGGACCTTTGCGCCATGGAAAGCCACAAAAATTCCAAAAAAGGATGCCAAGTGTCCCAAATTCCTATTTATTATTATCCTTCTAGTCTCTATCCCTAACAATAGCTTTTCGATTTCTAATTATTTCCCATTTTTCTTCTTTCCTGGCTTCTTTTACCTTTTGAACTTCCTTCCTTAATTCAACTTGGTCTTCAGGAATGAGGTCTTCATTTATAAATATTCCTGACCCTTTTAAGCTCCGAGATTTACTAAGTATGCTATATTTATGGTCATTACAACTTACTTTGACACGAATCAACCTATCTTTGTGATCAATTATTTTTCCTAGCCTCTTTGCTTCTATGAGGTAAGTGGTATCAATTTGTGATTTATTTTTTAATTCTTCTTCTACTATTTCTAGTGTATCCTCCTCTTGATGTTATTTTATACCAAAAATTATGAGGTTCAAGGCTCTTTTGTTACACTCATTGTCCAATTCGATTAGCTTATTCATTTCCTCTTTGATAGGTTTGATATCCAATTCTTTTTCCATATTATCGAGGGTCGAATTGTTGGTTAGTTTTTCTTCTAGCTCTTTAATCCCATCTCTCAAGTTGTGATTTTCTTAAACCCCTCCTTCTTGGGTTGATTGTTTATGTTTTTCCATTTCTTGAATTCTATCCTTCATTGTCTACAATTCACTCTTGAACCCTAAGAATATATCCTCTATTTGAGTTTGAATGGTATCTTTAATTTTTTTATTAATCATTACCTCTAGCTCTATTTGGAGTTTTACGTCTCTTTCTTCCGTCCTTTTTTCTAATGTTTCTAACTCAATTTGGATTTTGGCATCTCTCTCTTCTCTTTTTTTTTTCTATTGATTCCATATAATCATAAAGGATCTCTAGGGTGTTTTGGGGGGGCTCCCCTTGTTAGTATGAGTTTTTGGAATAGGTGGTGGAGTGCTCATATTGAAAAGACGAGAAAAAAAATGTAACAATTATTATTATGGATTGACTTTATCTCTCAAATCACCTTTTACTTCTGAAACTTAAAATAAAAAAATAAACAAAATATATTTAAATTTCTTTAAATAAAATTAAAATTGAATCAAAGTAAAAAGTGACTCACCTCATTTCAGATGTCCAAATGTTCAACCCTTTGATGAAGCCAAAAATAATTTCTGAAAATGACAGATAAGTCCAGAGAAACTACAGAGATTATTCTTAGTAAATAAGGTAAAAACTACAGAGATTGTTCCCGTTCAAAACCCTACATATATAATCTTAGAAATAAAATATCTCCTAAAAAAAATAAACAGAGAAGTATTATTCCCTTTCAAAACCCTATATATATTCTCTTAGAAATAAAATATCTCCTTAAAAAAAATTCATTAAAAACAACTACATGTTTTAAAAGATAGTTTTTTACTTTACTATTATATTTTATTTTTAAAATATATTTAAACAAATAAAACAAAATGGTTATTGCATTTTGTTTTTCATAAAATTCAATGGAAGTAAAGTCTGTTTTATCCAATATTATTTTTTATCTTTTTAAATATATTTAAATAAAATTAATAAAATTGTTACAAATATTTAAACAACTATATAATCACTTTTTATCTTAATTATGATTTTTTTAAATCTGTGCAACTTTATTGTGTATGGAAACAAACTTATTGTATTTTATAAAAGTAAAAGGAAATACAATTTATTTTATCCAGTATTTTTAAGTTTTGTGTAAAATTTGTAATTATATGAAAATTAGCAAAGTACATTTACGATTCAAATACATTATGTTTATAACATATTGTAGAGAAAAAAACAAATCTAGATTTATATATATATATATATATATATATATATATATATATATATATATATATATATTACATCTAAAACTATTTGATTTCTCAACATTTAATAAATTTAAATAAATTTACACTCACATACAACATATAGAACAAGATTTCAACCCTAAAATAAAAATAATCTAATTTACAATAAAAATAATAATTTAAACGTGATGATATTAAAACAAAGATATTAGACATGTTCTCTCCTTTACATGCACCATGAGCACTCCAATCCTAAGTCATAGACTTTATCTACACTCTCTGCATTGCCCAGGTATGGAAATGACCTTCAAAAAATCATATGAGTTATGAGAGAAATTTCATAAGAAAGGATTTGTAATATCTATCTTGCTACCCAACATTGAGTGTTAATCGAGTGGTGTATAGAACATCAAATATGATTTTTTTTCATATTAAACAATCTATACACCACCTACCACATCATAACATTCAAGAATGCATAGTAGGGTGAATATTGATCAGTTCAATATTACTACGATAAAACAATACCAAAATTATTCTTTTATTAAATATGAAAATCTCTCCAAATTTTGCAATACTACAGAAAGGGACGTCATCTATTTCATTTCATTTCATTTTATTTGTATTATCCCATCACTTCTCATAATGTTACAAATTTATTAATGAATATGGAAACAGGTTACAACGGAAAATGTTAATTACATATACACATGTAATCACACTACCGCCCCAAAGGTAGACATTCTATTAATTTATCTACTTGAATATTCTAATATTCTACATATGTTTATCATGCTTTCATCTATCTTTTATTATATAATGTTTTTATGTCAGTGTAAAATATATAATATCTTACATATCTTTGATGTTCAAGTTATGCTTGGAAAAATCTAATGAGTTATCCTTAGAAAAAGTCAATGAGTTCACAATGGCACATCCGACTCAAGAGAGGTGAGATGATTTTTTCAACATATCGCCCTTGTCATATCACAATGTCATGAACATATTCCCATTGTCATATCGTAGTGTCACGAGCATAGACATATTTTTACATTGTGACGAGCATGGTAGCATCACATGACAAACATAGTAACGTCGCAATGTGATGATCATTTCCTTAGGATTGCAATGTCATGAACATATCCCCATTCTCACATTGTGATGAAAATAGCCATATGTTCACAAGGTGACGAACATAGCCTCATTGTCGCAATGTGATGAACATAGCCTCATCATCCCAATGTGATGAACATAGACATAGTGTTGCATTCTATGAAACAAAGTATCATCATATTCTGACAAGAATACCAACATCAAAATTTGATGAACATAACCTGTCGATGCAATGTTATGAACATTATCCTATGCTCACAATGTGATGAACATAGGCATATTGTCACAATGTGACAAACTTAGTCTCATTGTCACAATGTGATAAACAATGTATCATCATCACAATGCGATGCAAATATATTTATGTCGTAATGTGAGAAACATTTTGAAATGTTGCAATGTATCAATCATAACCCATTGTTGCAATGTGATGTATTCAACCCAATGTCACATTGTGACAAACATAGCCCAATATTGCAAAGAGATGACCTATTCCAATGCAA
>ML782688.1:307735-342389 GCA_009831015.1 Picea engelmannii | reverse complement strand
TGTCACATTGTGAAAAACATAGCCCAATATTGCAAAGAGATGACCATTTCCCAATGTTGCAATGTAACGAACATAACCCAATTCCAAAATGTGACAAAACTATTCCAATGTAATAATGTGTTAGTAATTACTACATTAATTTCCTTCATAGTCATGGCCATAAGAAACCCTGATTTCTTGGTCAACCATAATTAACCATGGTCGTTTTCAATAAATATATTCATGTATTAATGCTTTTATAATGCGTTACTACTTTAATAATCTATTATTAATAATTTAATTAAATTAATTATTAATTTATAATGTATTAATTGCATTATTATTGTATTAATAATTTAATTTATACAACCTGAGTGGGCTTAGAGGTTGAGAACATCTGTTTCCTCCTTGGAGGTCATAGGTTCAAATCCAAAGGGGGATATGGCATGTATATATTTGTAGTATTTAGTAGTCAAATACCTGCATGTAGGGGGTCCCTTGTCCCACAAACAAGGGGGTCCCATACACAAACAAGGGGGTCTCATACACCAACAAAGGGTCTCGCTTAGTGGTGACCTTAAAAATAGATTATTATTATTATTATTATTATGTTTACTTTAATAATGTTTTACTAAATACATTAAGGTCAATGTGTTGTTACTTTATTTATTTGTTATTAATGCATTACTTTATTACCCTATTAATACTTCAATAATGTATTTACTAATGCATTTAATGTATTTCTTGATAAATTTAATATATTATTAATGTATTATTTTATTAGTATTGTAATACATTAACAATGTATTAATTAATAATATATTAATGCATAAATTAATTAACACATTACATTATTCATGTATCAATTAATTTGTATGTTACTTTATACACTAACGCAAATTAATACTTCAATCTATATATTACATCACTGCATTAATGTATCATTACATTATTAATGTATTAATACTTTAACTTATACAATATGGTAATCTCAATATATTACTACTTTATTAATGTATTAATACTATAACTTATACATTATATTGTTCATGTATCAATTAATGTATATGTTACTTTATACACTAGTGTAAATTAATACTTCAATTTATATATTACATCAATCCATTAATGTATCATTACATTATTAATGCATTAATACTTTAATTTATACATTACAATAACATGAATATATTACTATTTTATTAATGTATTACTTTATTAATGTATTAATAATTTATTAGTGTATTAAAATACTTTTGTAATGTTTTTATTAATGCTTTTAATTTATTTATTGAATTATTTAATATATTATTAATGTATCAATCAATTAATGTGTCACATTATACATTAATGTAAATTATTATTTTAATTTATATATTGCATTTATACATTATTATTTTTATTATATATTAAATTAAGGCATGTTCGTCGTCAATTAAAAATAATCACTCTATAGAAGTGGTTGATATATGTCGATCAACACCATTTTTAACATTTTCAAACTAATAACGTTGATCAACATATATAACCACTTTTATAAAGTAGTTGTTTCTAATTACATATACACATGTAATCACACTAACACCCCAAACATAAACTTTCTAATAATTTATCTACTTGAATATTAAAATATTCAAGTATGTTTATCATGCTTTCATCTATCTTTTATTATATAATGTTAATAATGTTTTTCTATGATGTTCAAGTTATACTTGGAAAAATCCAATGAGTTATCCTTAGAAAAAATCAATGAGTTCAAAATGGCACATTTGACTCAAGCGAGGTGAGACGATTTTTTTTAATAGACTTTGTCTCAGACATGGATGGTAATTCTTTCAAACAAAGGTTTGAGGATATATGAAAATTTTAACCAAAACACATTATTGTATTTTAATTTTTAAAGAGTATAAACACACATCATTATCATACATCAAAGAACATCATTATCATACATCAAAGATGAATCTTATAATATAAACTTTTGAATCAAAATTTTAAAATCATTAAAGGTGGATGGATTTTATATGCAAAAATTATTAATAATATATGACGAAATCTCTTCTACACCATGTTCCTTTTAATGCTTTGAACTTCATTGTGTCTAAAAGGTGCTTTCCTATCTCTTGTGTCCTATGAGTACTTAACGTTTGGTCTATCAAGTGCATCCATTGTGGGAAGACCTTAATATATGATAACCTAAGAAAATGATTTACACAAATTAAACTAAATATAAATAAATAGTGATTAATCACAAAGCAAACATAATCTAATTAATAATCAAAATGATTTACACAAACATTCATCTTATGTTTATAAAAAAAAAAAAAAAACTTTTAATAAGGACAACTAAAACAAAATGTTTAGATTAATTAATGAAAAAAAAAATCAACCTTTAATAAGGACAACTAAAACAAAATGTTTAGATTAATTAATATCATTAGTACTGATTGTTACTGCGAACGAGATCTCTGAAACAGGTTATCAAAAGGGAAAATAGGTTGATCTACCACCTCCTTGTAGGATTTACCCATATGATTTACTATGTGTTGCATTGGTCTCCTCCTTGGTAACTTTTTTTTTTTTCAACACAAAGTTATTATATTGTAATCCGATCCAATTCTTTTATTTCTAGTACTTCACTTGCCACTCTAAATCAAGAAAATGATATAGTGAGTGGTTTATGAATCATGTTACCTATTAAATATGGATTGTGTTCAACGAATTTAAGCAAAGAGTGATCATCCGTAAGACATGAACTTTTAGGTTGATTATCTCTTCTTTCCTACATGTTATATCCATCTTTTTCTCTTGACTAGCTTCTAAGATTATGAATCGTTATTCTTATCCTAGTTATTTACCCCATTAGTCCCTTTATTTCTTAAGAGAACAATCTCTAATATGATGTTTACATACACAAACACAATGAACGCTGGGAGAATGCTTACCTCATACATGACTAGCTTGACATACTTAGGGATTAATTAGAAAGATCCATTTAAATGCACACCCAATATATGACTTTAAAAATAATATTCTTTTTCGAATTCCTTATTTATAACCTTATCAAATATGTCGATAATATTGTTTATACTATGAGATATTCCAGGTTTTAGTATGGAGAACATTTTATGCATCTTGCATTAATTTGAAAATCATCGACACACATGGATAACCCAAACTTTAAATTCATTAACATGAGTTACCGAAATTGGCAAGTGACCCAAAAGTATTATAATTGACATAACACTAATAAGAGGAACAAGTCAAGAGTTCTAACCTCCTTGATGTATTGACTTATAGGACGTTGAGCTTCTACTTAGCAACATTTCCTATTTTCGAGAAATTGATTGTTGCATTGAAATACTTCCCTTCATGATCAGTTTACTTCACCTACCACTATGAATTAAGATAATCACACTAGTATCTCAAAAAATAATGAATGTAAAATGCTCCCAAACCAAAAGTACCATTGTCTCCCATTTTACAATTTGTCTAGTGAGATTTAAGATTTACTAAAATGGTCATTCTTTAATCAAACACCTTAGGAATCAACAAACCAATTTAAAGTACCTTTGTCTCTCATTTTATAATTTGTCTAATGAGATTTAAGATTTACTAAAATGGTCATTCTCTAATCAAACACCTTAGGAATCAACAAACCAATTTTCATAATGTATTTGAGAATGTGATGCAAGGTGAATATCATTTCCCAAGTTATGGTATACAAAATGGTGTGTAATCTAGGATCAATAACATTTTTTATTAGAATCTAGTTGTTAACTTTCTTTGTGCCAATAGTATAATATAAGTTAACATATCTTTGAATGCTCTTTAAAGCTGAATCGTGGTATTCTCCCTTTAGGAGTATAGACTCACTGTGTTGGGTTTCAATGGTAAGGAAATAGGCGATATTAAGTGTTTCATTATCAATTCAAAATACTTCCACAATAGGAACCCAAAATTCATGTCTTAATTGAACTTTATTTTGATAAATAAAAAACATACCGTGGCCAAGGATGTAAAAGGTTGATGTTGAGCTTTGATCGAGAACTTTTGCAATAATCTTCTTTCCTCTGCCTTCTTGTAATATCTGATACTTAGCCGGTACCTCCCAACCAACGTTAGGGGTAATCATTTTCCCCCTTATCCCCCTAAGCTGCAAAGGGGTCACGCACACACACAACAAGAAATCCTCTAGCTCCCAGATTGCCTCACAAGGTAGAGCCACCGCTCCCTTTCAAGCTAGGAATCCCAACTCTCATAAGTAAAACTAGTAAACAATTATGCAACATAACCTTACTCATAACAAGTGTGATCCATTTCTCATCTCAATCATTTGTTTTACAGAATTTTCCCATAAATAATTCCCACTTGCACAATTAATTTTATTTTTAATTTATATAATTTGAAATTATTTTCCCCTTACACTTGTCACCCTTTCCCCAATTTACACAAGTAAAACCACATTTAATTTTAATAAAATTTAATTTCCCTGACCTTTCCTAAAAGATCTCCTTGAATCAATCTTAGTTGTCTCTTTATTCCCTTTATTCCCAATTAATGATTGACGCCTTACTAAATTTAAGTTGAGTTAAAATATGATTCTTCTTTAGTTAGACTAGCGTTAACTAGACTCTAGATTGCTTTCTATGCATACACATTCTTTACTGTATGTTTATTTCTTATTTTAAAAACTCCCTTTTAATAATTTGTTACACATATGTGCCTTAAATCAAATCATTAGGATTACTTCAATTTACTTAATTCTTGAAATTATTTACCTCATTCCCCTTTTTCTTAAGTTATTAATTTTAGTTTAGCCTATTTGAAAAACTTATACTTAGGATTAATTAAATTTTATTTACAAAGGCTTAGACTCTTATAGGTATTTATAATTAATAATTTCAATCCTTAATTAATTAATTAATTAATTGATAGTGCTCCAGATTTTACAAGGTTAATTATTCGCTTTGGGTTTTCTAGGCCACCTAGATTCATTGAATGAATTTTTTTATTTATGTGACGTGTCATTAAATATGCACTCTGTGCTCCAATGGTGCCACTCATATTTGACTCGTTTTGGTAGTTGTCCAACCCCTGGAGTCAGAACTCCATTCATGCAACCTTATGAGAGAGTAAGGGCTTCTAAGGAATAAGGACCCTGCCTTATTGCTCGCCACTTAGAAATATTCATGAGCAACTATCTCAGTCTTCTTTCAAGGCATCGTGGACATCTCGAACTAG
This sequence comes from Picea engelmannii, assembly GCA_009831015.1. NCBI lineage: Eukaryota > Viridiplantae > Streptophyta > Pinopsida > Pinales > Pinaceae > Picea > Picea engelmannii. Next base: position 337,166 of record ML782688.1, on the reverse strand, counting down.
GTAATCGTTAACCTACAATTCGAGCCATGGAAGGAGTTCTTGTAGGCTATGACAGGGACGCTGCCACAACTCTCCCTCAATATTTGGTCTATGTGCATGACCCCTTTACTCCTTATGTGAGTTAGATTAGCAAGAAATCGTTAGCCTGCGTCCATCAAAGAAACACTATCAATGATCCATATACAAAATCATACTATAATTGATCATATGTCACATATGCATAAATGAAATACTCACACAAATACAATTTACTCCTTGACTCAATCCAGATTCCCAGGAGGTCCATAGATGCCATCGACATCCACAATCTCTCAGGTGTCCTGCACACTCAGGGGAACTCATCAATAACATCTATCAATACTTATATTAAAATCAACATTAAATCACAATCATCAACATCATCATAAAAATCCACAAGCGAAATATATAATTGTGTACTACAACTATATCACTTGCATGCAAGTGTCCTCAAATAATAATTCGATAACATGTGCTCGCAAAAGCGGGATGTTACAATGATCAATGTTATTTAGCATCCAAGTGGGATATGGATGACATGAGTAGTTTTTCTGCACTAGAAATGGTTTTTGAGGTTTAAACATGGTCACGGGAGAAACAAGAGGATTATTCCTTAAATGATGTGTTTTAGAGCTCTAACGCTATGGTTACGAAAGGAAAAAGTTGAATGCTTAGGTGGTAAATGTTTCTTCTTGGTGTCAATCACCATGAACAACACTTGCAATCCACAATACAAACCCTTTCTCGAGATTCTTTAGCATGAGGGTTGGATATGGGTGCCAATAAGATATTTTGCACATCGAGGACGGGTTGTACAAATTTGAACATGGTCAATGAAGGAAAACAAGTTGCTCAATATATTGTTGAAAATTCTTAAGATTAAGAACCTTGAATGAGTTTTCATACCAACACATGATTCCTCTATGTCGGATATGTGATATGAATACCATTAATTGGTTTTGGGCATTAATGATGGGTTTATAGTCCTAAACCATGGTTGAAAATGGAAACAAAGACCTTACAGAGGAAAATGAACCTTCTAGGCCTCAAGAACTAGAACAAGGCATTGAACTATGAAAAATTCCCTCTCTATGGGATTTTTTTCCCTCAAGTGGTACTCTAGGTTCCATTAGGTGTTTTTTCACAAAGTGGATGGGTCTAATAGGACTATGCCCAGGAGAGGAAAATAGGTTCTAATGTTAAATATTTCTTTATGAAATATAGGTCCTAACACTAAAACTAGTGGAAATTTTCTAAATTTATGTATATAGGTTAAGAACATGTGTATATTTATAAAGAATGAACATTTTTAAATTAAAAAAAAAATTGGGAGGACTAGCTCATTTCTTCTACATGTTGGATGGGTTAGTTTCTTTGGTTTTAGCTTGGGATTGAGAAGCATAGTGGTTTGAGCTACATAAACAATAACACATCCATTTTCCCAACTCCCTTTTCCTATATTTGTTTTCAATGGTTCTTTTAAATATTATCCACATATTCATCATTGATGAAACTCCACACACTTATAAATATTTNTTCTCTGTACATATATAATAATTCTAAAATACATATGTCTTCTATTTCTCACATAATTTTTTATTGCCTCAAGAATTGTGTGGTGCAGACATAGACCTACACACTAAAAAAATAAAAAAATGATTGATTATTTAAGGTCCTCATAATTTGCCCACAGGGGTGTAGACCAATTGGAAAGTATTGTGTAAATGGAAGGAAATATTTAAAGGAAGTCTCAAGTTCGATTCTCACCCCGATTTACCTGTGCCCCATGCTTGCGAGCTATTATTTTTATAAATAAGACCAACATAAACTCATCTTAACTTTGGATTTATCAAGGTTCCTCAAGGATCAAATCTCTAGAGGTGTAAACTTTTAACCTTTCTTTAAGTTTTACACTCTAATTTTTTTTTTCATCTAGAGAGATTGAATCCCTCTAGGTGTTTGATAGAAACATGGATCTAAAAATATTAGGATATTAATAGATCTTATAATATATTACTACTTCCTTAATAACTAAATTGTTTTGGTGATCTATTAATTGAAGCGACAAATAAAAACATAACAAATTCAAACCAATATGAAGGGGGTAGGGTATCTATACCTTCGTAAACTTTACTAGTCAAATCACTGGGCAGAGGGGGTTCCCTTGTCCCACAAACAAGGGGGTATCATACAACAATTTGGTGTGTTGTCTTGGTTGTGACCTTAAAAATAGATTATATACAGCCTGAGTGAGACTAATGGTTAAGAACATGTGTTTCCTCTTAAGAGGTCACAAGTTCAAATCCAGAGGGGGGTAGGGTATCTATACCTCCGTAGACTTTACGAGTCAAATTGTTGGGCGGTCCCTTTTCGGACCCATAAACAAGGAGGTCGTTAGGTGTCTAAACAAGGAGGTCGTTAGGTGTCTAGCTTGGTCGTGACCTTAAAAATGGATTATATTTATTTATTTTTATTTTTATTTATTATATTACATGGACATCTCTCCCATATTGAACTATAAAGAGATATCAACACAATTAATAATATAAAATTCATATTATGATTTTATACTACTAAAAAAACCAAAATATTTTTAAGATTTTAAATTTGTATAATTTTTAACTTGTAAAATCACAATTAGTATACAATTCATATTACTATTTAAATCATAAATTGTTATTTATATTATTTCTAACTTTCACAATAACATCAATTAACATAAAATTTATATTACCATTTAACATTATTTTTTTTATTTTATAAATGTATAACATTCCATAGTAAATAATAAGTATAAAATGCAGCCTACTATTTGAATCATAAAATTTTATTTATATGAATTCTAACTTTCACAATGACATCAATTAACATAAAATTCATATTACAATTTGACAATATTTTTGGGTATTTTAAAAATCTACATCAATTAACATAAAATGGATATTACAATTTGACATTATTTTTTGTTATTTTAAAAATATGTGACATCCAATAGTTAAATAGTTATTCAAACTACTATTTAAATCATAAAATGTTATTTATATGATTTTTAAATTTCACAATGAAATCAATTAGCATAAAATTCATAACATAAAATGAATATTACAATTTGACATTATTTTTTGTTATTTTAAAAATATGTGACATCCAATAGTTAAATAATTATTCAGACTACTATTTAAATCATAAAATGTTATTTATATGATTTCTAAATTTCACAATGAAATCAATTAGCATAAAATTCATATTACCATTTGACATTATTTTTTGGTATTATTTAATTCATAATTATTTATATCATTTATAACTTTCACAATGAAATCAATTAGCGTAAAATTCATCTTACCATTTGACATTATTTTTTGGTATTTTAAAAATGTGTGACATTCAATGTTATTGAGTAATTAATTTTTTTATATTATTTAAAAAATTCTAAATATATAATTATTATTTTTTATATTTAATATTAATTTTTTTAATTAAGTTATTAAATATATAGAAAAAATTATAATTATAATAATAAAAAAACTATAACATAATAGAAAATAAAATATAAATATTTTAATTAAGAATATTAATTAAAAAAATCCCTACTCCTTATCCACATTTACAAAATCAAATCAGATATACATGTATTCAGTTTATTGCAAATCACAACATGAATCATCTTTTCTTAATGGTTCCAGTTGTTTGTATTCAAGGGCCCGTAGTCGTCGAGACTTACATATTCAAAGAGAAATTATTACGCCTGAAAGGCGTATACCTATTGACAATGAGCACAATTAATCAACTTTTAATCTAAAATTCTAATCTAATGGTTAACAATTGAAGATGCTGGCATATTCTTAGTCATCCTCCCAAATCAATGAATGTGATTTACTCTTCATAACTTCCTTGTATTTCTCAATGCATCCGTTACCCTGTTTACTTTTTAACATTTACCTAATCATATTAAGAAATTAAGGTAGCACTATATGATTTCCACGTTTAAATGATTAACCTTTCAAATTACCATTTAGATTTCCTCACCTGTCCAAGCGTTTCATTTTCTTGCTGCATGTGCATTTCATTTTCTGTCTTTCCTAACCTGTCCGCAAGTTTCATTTTCGCCACGGATTTCAACTGTCCACCCATTTTCTACCACTAATTTCCTTATCTTTCCCACGTTTTCAACAATTAAAACATCCCCTTTCCGCGTTGTCAGCCGCGAAATAGCGGCTGTGCTAGTCATATATACTCTCATGGTGATAATATTTGTTGACAAAGTAAAACACGTTTTGTGTCAACAACCCCATCAAATTAACAAAACACAAAAACCCAACAAGAAGTACCCTATACAATGCTCTCGTTGTTATCCCCACACCATGGCCACGCCCCTCAACAACTGCATACCAAAAAACTCTCACAATGACTTGACTGAATATGAAGTAAAGTATAATGAGCGGCAAGACAGTGGTCTGCTTTCCTTTGATAAGATCGGTGCTCTTCTCAATGGCGTCAATGTCGTAACATCGGTTCTCCAACACGGTCACGACGCTCGCGAGGTTCCACACTGTGCTTATATATAGTTCCAGGTAGAGAAAAACGATGACAAGAATTAGACCGAAAAGAAACGTTCCCCAATTCAATTTATGATCCTCTTCTACTCTCATGGCGGAGAAAAAGATGATGAGAAGGAGGATAATGGCCAATAGACATGTCGTTAAGGAAATTATGAAAATCGAGAGGAAAGTTATTGCGAGGCATTTCCAGACCCTCGGAATGTGGACGTTCATAACCCTCCTGTACGAAAATTTCAATAGTGCTTCCTCTGCGATCTTGATAAACGGAGTACTTTGACATTTCCCCAGAGCCCTCCAGGGTTCTACGCCAAGGTTTCCCTTTGTCCCCCTTTCTCTTCCTAATCATCGTGGATGCCCTAAGTATACTGATAAAAGAGTCTAGATCTGAAGGGTTGTTAAGAGGTCTAAAAGTGACAACTTCAGAAACAGTCTCACATCTTCTCTTCATTGATTATATATGGTGCAATATCTATGGCTCTTTGAGGGAATTTTCTTCCCTCAAGAAAACTCTAAACCGGTATTTTAAGGAAACATGCATGTGGATTAATCTACAGAAATCATGCTTATTAACCAATCAATGGTCGGGGGGCGAGGTTACTTCCTTTCTCTATATCCTTTCAATTCAACATAAATCGATGGATGAAGGGGTGAAATACTTGGGATTTCATATTAATCCTAATAGGAACAAGAAGCCAAACCGGGCCTCGCTTATTAGCAAGGTGGAATCGAGAATTGATTCTTGGAGTTTTAGAACTCTTTCCCACAAGGCACGATAGTCTTACTTAAATCTGTATTGGAAGGAATACCACTCTATTGGATCCCAATCGCATCCATTCCTCAATGTATCCTTGATTAGAACACAAAGCTCATAAGCCTCCTTTTATGGGTTGTCAATAACTCTTCATGAGGGTTTCATTTGGCGAAGTGATCCTCTTTAGCAACCCCCAAAGATTTAGGCAGCTCGGGAATAACATATATATGTATATTTTCTAGAGAATTGGCTGGAAGGAACTTATGCCACTTATCGGTAGAGAATACATTATGCACAAAAGTGATGAGATCCAAATACCTCCCAAACCTCTCTGTCATCGAGTAGTTTAGAAAACCGAATAAATCCTCAAAAGAATCCATAGTGTGGAAGGCTTTGTTTGAATCATTCCCACTGGTAAGAGAATGGGTGGTGTGGAAAATAGGTGATGGGAAAAACGTGAGGGTGGGAGAAGATCCTTGGTTGGGAGATGGAAATAATTTTAGATTCTCTGCCCCCTCAACCTTTCCTTAAGGAGAAATAACATTCACTATCTTCATGATGCCTACATTGGTCTCACTTAGCCTCAAGGGTGAGTAGGTTGCAAAGATGCGACAACTTTAGGCCTCCCTGTGTCCCTTCAGGATGAATGGAACTTCTATGTTTCTCGGCTACGCTAAAATTTCATCAATCCTTCCCAAGAAAACAAGGACACTTTGTGTTGGTCCCACAACCCAAAGGACATATCCTTCACAACCAAGTAGGGGTACAGAGCATGGCCGAAGGAAAGGAAAAATTCCCAACCACAATGGTGGGTGAAGGTTTTATGGAAATCCAAGGCCCTAATGTGTTGTAAACTAATTATGTGGTTGGCCTTAACCAACAAAATTTTGACCTAGGATAATCTGGAAAAAAGGAATTGGCATGGTCCAAATCACTGTGTACTTTGCAAATTAAAATCTGAATCTACCTCTCACCTTTTTGTCTTTTGTCCTTATGCAGGTCAGGTTTTCATGGAGATAAAAGAAATGTTTAAACTAGGTGCAGATTGGAATGATCTTAACCTTGAGGAATGTTATAAAAAATGGATTCAGGACATGTCATTAAAGATGTACACATGTCTACCATGTATTTTGGTTGCAAACTTATGGTGGCCGTGCAACTCAGCAATTTTTAAAGATAAATGGATGTCCTCGAAAGTAATTACAGCTCTAACCCTGACACAGGAAGCAGAGTCCAAAGAGAACCCAAAAAATCTAAAGCAAAGGGTACCCTCCTTTCCTATTCTGGATTATTCTATTTCGTGGGGTTATTTCGATGGTGCCAGCCAAGGACACCCACCTTCCATTGGTGTAGGATTTGTGTTATTCTTAAATTAGAGCCATTATATTTACATTAGGTATGCTCCAGGTGGAGGTTCCAATAATAAACCAGAACTCATAGCATTGTGGACTGTTCGAGAGACAACAAAGAAAAAGTATATCACGAAGCTTCAGGTCATAGGAGATTCTAAGTTGGTGATTGATTGGGCTAGAGAAAAAATATCCATTCAAAACATCACTCTAGCCAATATCTTAAGAGACATAAGACTTTCTTTTCAATCCTTTGATTGGTTGTCTTTTCAACATATATTGACAGAACTTAATGTAAAAGCGGATGAACTCTCAAAAGAAGCTTTACAATTGGAAAGAGGGGCCTTCAGGTACTATGAGCATTTTTAAGGAACTGAAACAAAAGCAATGGAATTATAGTTGTGAGTCTTTTATGTATATGACTTGAAAATGATGCAGGGATATCAAAGATAGTAGAAAATGTTTTGTAAGGATATAAAACAGTAAGATGGATGCAAACTAAGGGTATTTTTGAAATAGTCTAAAAGTGATCTAGGTGGATATTGGTGGCCACCCACCTATTCCACTAGCTCAAAAAACAGTTTTCCACCTTGGTAGTTTTTCGGGTTCCAAACTTTCGAGGCCGTTTTGAGGCCCCAAATGATATTTTTTGGGGATTTGGGGCCAAGGTGATTGTTCTAGGAACTATCCTGGGAAAATAAAAAATCATTCTTCTCGGTTAGACCTTTCCAATGGTGTTTCAAGCACCCCAAATAGAGATCATATGCAAAAGTTACGCCTTTGGGAAGTTGACGTATCAACTACCCCCATCGGGGCCCACAAACCTTTTGGTTTTTCATCTTCCAGAGTTAGTGTTTTGGATTTTACTTATGTTAAAAAGGCCTTTGAAGCCTCATTGTAACAATCATATTCTTACGAATGCAAGTAGCTATCACATCTTTTCTTAGAGATAAGCTGCCACCATTCTAGCGAGTCTTTCACTCTGTATTTTTACAGTTTTGTACATTTCGCACATTAATAGAAATTGTGTATTATTGTATCTATGTGTTTATCATTGCATCTTTGATTCATTTATGTTTTATTATTGGTTATCAGAGCTATCTGTTTAAATTTTTTTATTATATTCCCACTCTCATTTGGTGCCAAAAATAATGCGGATCAAAAAGTAAACCTTCTAAAACAGTTTTGCATGTTTAAAACATATATATTCTATGAATATAAGAAGCTTTATTCTATAGATAAAAACATATAAAAAATATTGTTAGAGTATTAATGGTTGAACCTTATATTCTTGACAAAGAAAAAATATTTTTTCATAAGTCTAATTTGTTGGTACATCATCATAATACTTGAATTTTTTATTATTTAAATATTAAGCTTGTAATTTTCAACGAACTTTGTAAATAATACACTTTATGAAAATGATTTGAAGCACCATGCATGTGCCATTATGATTTTTCACAATATAAACATTAATAAAAAAAAATTAAAATATATGAAAAAATAATAGTAACATGTTTTTTTTAATGAATAGCAAATGAGGATTCAACCTTTTAAAGGTTGGAATTGATTTTGTGATTAATATCATTTGTAATTTATGAAATTAATGCTAAGCATGTGTTTTTTACATTGATTATTCCAATTAATGTTGTAATTAACATGCATGTGTTTTTTACATTAAGTATTCACTAAACATTGATTATTCCCCACTAGTGATCCAAATAGCATCCTTTAAATTTAAAGTATTATGTAATTGTCATTGTGATTTGTTTGGATATTAATTTTTCAAATATATAAAGATAAATAATAATAAATTTAAAATATATGAGAAGATGAAGATAATATGTTCCTTTAAATGATATTAAGTTAAATTAAAATTTATTTATTTATAAAAATATTCATTACACATAAAATTTATTATATAATTTTAAAATTTTATTATTATTATTTAATTAATATAATAATTTTTAATTTTTAAATAACATTATTAAATTAAAAATTATTATTAATTTTTTTCTATAAAATAAAATTAATAATATAGAATTCATACTATCATTTGATGAAACTAAAAAAAACCAAATATGTTTAAGATTTTGAATTTGTATAATTTTTAACTTAGTATGATCTCTAACTTTTATGTTAACAATTAGTATAATTCAATTTTTATTTTTTTATTAAGTTAAGGAAATATATTGAATTTTGTTAAAGAGAAAAAGTTATAGATATCAGAATGTTTCGAGAGACCATGACAACATTACTTTGGTGGAAAACCAACGCTGCCACATGGTCGTGGAGTTTCCAATTGTCCATGCAATTTTCAAAAATTGTGCTAAGCCTAGAGCTAGGATGCCACGCAGCTCTAAAGCCCAATAAACTAAATTGTCTTGAAGCATAAAAACCCAAGAAACCTGAGAAAGTTAGGATCATTCGGAGTTGAAGTCGGGCCTTCGTTCTTTCCGTTGGTCCTACGCAGTGTCCTTACCCATAATCCTTATGTCCGAGATGGTATGCTGGAGATCTCGAAGAAGAGACTCCAAAAGCTCCTCATGACGAGCCCGGATATCATCCTTGTTCAACAACTCCTTGATGATGCACTTGACGTCCTTGATTGAGCTTTGGATGAAATCCAAAGAATTCTTCAAATTATTCATCCCATTGCACCAAGAACAAGCAATTGAGGGCGGAGGGGGTGGAGGAGCATCAGATGACGAAGAGGGGGAGGAGAGAGGGGGGAGAGGGGAGGAGGAAGCAGAGAGAGGGGCGATTGGGCTAGGGGGAGCAGAGGGAGGAGGGGTACAGGGTGGAGGCTGGTGGATGGGTGGCGGCTCTAGGCTACGCTTAGGAGCAAAGCAAAGGGAATTGCCAAAGATATTAAACCACTCGACTTTGCAAGAAAACGAAAACGACAAGGAAGGTAGTTTTGAAGTGATGGCACGGTTAGGAAAGTGTTTTGGAGAGGAGGAATGAATAGGGTCAAGGGAGAGTTCCGAAGTGGAGGCACAGACAAGAGCCTGAGGCAAACTCTCAAGAGCTTGCCTGCCATGACCCCTCAAACCTCATCCTCTCGCTGCATACTAAGACGCCTCACGCTTTGAATTACCTCGTTGACAAGGCATCGAGACTATGACCAGGAAAATAGGGGAGGGAGAGAACCAAAAAAGGAGCTGGGGGAAAGAGCTTTGAAATGGCGTCAATCAAAATGATCAATGCATGGATTAAATGCCTGGAGTAAGTGTGGGTTTCGGTGGCGTGGTATGACACGAGGGTATAACATTCATATTATTATTTGAATCATAAAATATTATTTATATGATTTCCAACTTTCACAACCAAATCAATTAGCATAAAATTCATATTACCATTTGACATTTTTATTTGATATTTTAAATATGTGTGACTTCCAATATTATTGAGTAATTATTATTTTTATATAATTTAAAAAATTATAAATATATAATTATGAATTATTATTTTTAATATTTATCTTTTAATTAATTAAGTTAAATATATAAAAAAATTATAACTATAATGATAAAAACAACTCCAACATATCCGAAAATAAAAAATAAATATTCTAATTAAAAATATTAAGTTAAAAAAAATCCCGGCTCACACAGCATGAATCATCCTTTCTTAATCGCTCCAGCTGAATACTGCTGGTATCCCACAGCGCCCACGCTCAGAGATCCAAAGAGAAACTATCATATATACTCTCATGGTGATAAGATTTGCTGACAAAGTAAAACACGCTCTGTGTCAACAACCCCATCAAATTAACAAAAGACAGCAACCCAACAATCGCTGCTATCCCCAAGCCATGGCCACGCCCCTGAACAACCGCATACCAAAAAACTCTTACAATGACTTGACTGAATATGAAGAAAAGCATAACGAGCGGCAAGACAGTGGTCCGCTTTCCTCTGATGAGATCGCTGCTCTTCTCAATGGCGTTAATGCCGTAACATCGGTCCTCCAACACGGTCACAATGCTGGCGAGGTTCCACACTGTGCTTAGACCAAAAAGATGACAAGAATTAGACCAAAAAGAAAAGTTTCCCAATTCAATTTATGATCCTCTTCTACTCTCACGGCGGAGAAGATGATGAACAGGAGGATAATGGCCAATAGACATGCCGTGAAGGAAAGGATGAAAATCGAGAGGAAAGTTACTGCGAGGCGTTTCCAGACCCTGGGAATGTGGACGTTCATAACCCTCGCGTAGGACAATTTCAATTTCCTTGTCTACAAGGTGGAGGCCACCTTGTAGACCACTGCCGCCGTCAGCATCCTCAAGATTAAAACCAAGGCTCCGTACACCGCGAGGAACACGAGAAACTCCCTCCATTCTGAGGTCAATTCACGGATAGTCTTCTCGCGGGATAGGCCGTTGGCCTCCATCTTATAATACGTCTCCGTGTCATTGATTTTAATGAACAGACAGCCGGAGATGAAGCTGAGACCCAGAGTCACAAAAGAGAGGGGAAGAAGCAGGGTAAGCGTAAGAGCCCACACTAATTTGCTGCGGGAGAAGCGGAAGAGGATGTTGAAGGCCTCCTTCACGATTCCCAACGCGTCTAGTAACTTGAGCTCCTCTGCCTCTCTCTCCATGGGTTTTGTAATGGACGCCGATATCTCTCTGAAACCCTAAGCCCTTCTTCTTCTACTCCTTTTCTGCCAAAATTTGCCGTGCCTGGTGATGGTGGGGTGAGTCGTCAGGTTTGATGGTGGGATTATTATTATTTATAATAACTGATCCAATCACGGGGAGGACTTGCTCGAGCTCGCTTCCGTATTATACCCATTCCTTCCTTTAACTTGTAGCACGAACAGTAGAGTAGAGGTCACGCAAACCCCAATCTTGGATTTCATAATATTTAAATCTACTCTCTCCAGTCAGTAGTCACCTCCTTCTTGGAACAATTCCACAATTGCCTCAGAGATTTTGTAAGAGCACATCGTGTCATCAGAATCGTACGAATTATGGGTGAAAATTCATAAGAACGACCTGAGACTCGGCCTAAATGATACAGTACCCCATTTGTTTTTTCATTGGACAGGGAAATCTTCGGAAATTTTGCTGAGGTGACACAATTTCTTTTGTTTTTTTATTGGATTTGTATATCTTCCCGAACACGAACGTAGTGGACACGGTCTACTTAGATTTTTTAATTTGTATTTATCCAATCACTTCCGAGTCTCACACTAACCATCGAACCGTCGATTTCATATATACATGTAATACCCTAAGAAGTTCACTATGGAGATCTAATATGGGAATACCCTAAGAAGCTCACTATGGAGATCTAATATGGGAATAGGCTCCACAATCTAAGAGAAAGTGTTTTTGGACAAAGGTGACACACTCTTTCATCCCATGGCTTTTTAGGAATTGACCAATGTTGAGTTTCACTATGGAGCTAGTGACAATTTGCTCTTATCTTATCAATGTTTTTTGTTTTTTTCTTTACACTTGGCAAAATAGATATATTATTTTGATTTTCTAGATTAGGGTTGATTACATCCTTTTAATAACTTAATTTTTTTTTTTTTTCCAACTCTTTATCACAACACATCTTCTCTTTAAATTTGTATCTCACATTTTTTAATAGTATCTTTATTCTACAAAATGGTGTCTTCCATGATTCCCCAATAGTTTAGCCAAGATCAAACATCTTTATGCCATCCTTGTTGGAGTATGGTGGTTATGACTAGATTTTGAAGAAATTTTAGGAAGTCTCTTGTCTTCCATGTTGTTTAACTTGTTCTTATACATTAGGTATCTAGTCATAGCCATGCTCTCAATGGGGGAGAGGCTTGTTTCTAAGAGAAAGATGGGATAGGGCGTATTTCTTTTAATTTTGAGATTACACGTTATAAAATTCTTTTGTATTTTCTCTATCCTTCTCCAGGATTCACGAGAGATACTACAGCGCCACATTTCACATCCATCAAGAATAACATGTGTAACAAAAGTCTCAAAAAATATTTTCTTCTTATCCCAACTTTTTAACTCCAAATATCAGTTGATTTACAATTGTTTTCAAGCCCATAATAAGTTTTACATCCCCCAATAATCATTTTCTCAATGCTATAATTCCAATTGAGCTTGTTGTGAATATCAATTCCAAGATATTTGTATGAAGTCACTTCCTCCAAGTTATTGTTTTCATATAGGAAGGTATCATAAGGGATCTTATTGGATTTAATAATCATGACCTTAGTCTTATCAGTATTAATAGGCATACACACATTGGAGAAAAAATCCTTGAGGATTCTTAGTTAGTTTTCAAGATCATGGGGACTCCTTGCCATAAGAAGGATATCATCGGCATAAAGAAGAAGATTGATGACTATACCAGTGAGAGTAGGGCCGACACAACCTTCATTTTCCAAGCAATCTTCTAACTTGTCAATGTATATGCCAAAAATGGTAGGGGACAAGGGACAACCTTGTTTGAATCCGATATTGCAGTTAATCTCTTTTGACCAACCCTCAATGTGTTTAAAATTAGCAATAAGGTTCTCATACATCCTTATTGCAGCAACCCTAAAATCGAGAGACACTTTTATCTCTTCCAACCTATTCCAAAGTTTTTTTCTAGGAACCATGTCAAAAGCTTTTCTAAAGTCAGCAAAACAACAAAAAATATTGGTTTTAGTATTGCGGAACTCCTCTACAATGATCGTATGGTAATAGTATGGTCCACAATTGAATGATATCTCCTAAACCTGACTCCACCTTTATCTATTTTACCGTGAATTTCTATCCAAAGGCTAATATTCTTTTCCAAAACGATTCCATAAATCTTGGCTAAAATCAGGCTAATCATAATGGTCCTATAATTAGAGGGAATGTTTCTATCCCCATTTTAAAAAATAGGAACAATGAGGTTTTGCATCAAAGGATTGGGGAAGCCCTGCTTGACTGCTAAATTGAAGAGCTTGTGTACGTGAGGGATAAGGATTGGCCCTCCGATTTCAAAAATTTCAGCTTGGTATCCTTCAATGTCCTTAGATTTCCCATTTGCAAGCCGCTTAACCCTGAACTCTATGTCATCTAAAGAAAAAAATTCTTCCTTTGTAGGGACAACAAGAATGGTGTCAATGGCATTAGGGAACTTGATTTTGAAGAAATTTTAGGAAGCCTCTTGTCTTCTGTGTTGTTTAACTTGTTCTTATACTTTAGGTATCTAGTCATATCCATGCTCTCAATGGGGGAGAGGCTTGTTTCTAAGAGGAGGATGGGATAAGGCATATTTCCTTTAATTTTGAGATTATAGGTTATAAAATTCTTTTGTATTTGCAATATCTTTTTCCAGGATTCACGAGAGATAATACATCCCCAGAATTCACATCCATAAAGAATAACATGCGTAACAAGAGTCTCAAATAAGCGTTTCTTCTTATCCCAACTCTAAAGATCAACTGATTTACAATCGTTTTCAAGCCCATAATAAGCTTTCCATCCCCCAATAATTCTTTTCTCAATGCTATAATTCCAATTGGGCTTGTGGTGAATATCAATTCCAAGATATTTGTATGAAGTCACTTCCTCCAAGTTATTGTTGTCATATACAAAGGCATCATAAGGGATCTTATTGGATTTAATAATCATGACCTTAGACTTATCAGTATTAACAGTCATACCCATATTGGAGAAAAAATCCTTGAGGATTCTTAGTTGGTTTTCAATATCATGGGGACTCCTTTCCATAAGAACGATATCATCAGCATAAATAAGAAGATTGATGACTATACCAGTGAGAGTAGGGTCGACACAACCTGTTTTTTCCACACAGTCTTCTAACTTGTAAATTTATATGCCAAAAAGGGTAGGGGACAAGGGACAACCTTGTTTGACTCCGATATTGTTGTTAATCTCTTTTCACTAGACCTTAGTGTTTTTAAACTTGGAAATAACATTCTCATACATCCTTATTGCACAAAACCTCAACTTGAGAGACACTTTTATCTCTTTTAACCAATTCCAAAGGTTTGTCCTAAGAACCATGTCAAAATATTTTCTAAAGTCAACAAAAAAACAAAAAAGATTGGTTTTAGTATTGATGAACTCCTCTACAATGATTGTAAAGGTAACAAGATGGTCCACAATTGAATGATATCTTCTAAGCCCGACCTGACTTTTAGCTCTTTTACCGCGAGTTTCTAGCCAAAGAGTAATCTTCTTTTCCAAAATAATTCCATAAAGCTTGGCTAAAATGAGGCTAATTGTACTGGTCCTATAATTAGAGGGAATGCTTCTGTCCCCATTTTTAAAAATAGGAACAATGAGGCTTTGCCTCCAAGGTTTAGGGAAGCCCCGCGTGACTGCTAAATTGAAGAGCTTGTGTATGTGAGGGATAAATATTGGCCCTCTTATTTTAAAAATTTCATCTTGGTAGCCTTCAATGTCCTTAGCTTTCCCATTTGCAAACCACTTAACCCACTCTATGTCATCTAAAGAGAAAACGTATTCCTTTGTAGGGACAATAGGAATGGTGTCCATGGCATTAGGGAATGCAATTTTAGGAAGCCTCTTGTCTCCCATGTTGTTTAACTTTATCTTATACATTAGGTATCTAGTCATAGCCATGTTCTCAATGAGGTAGAGGCTTGTTTCTAAGAGGAGGATGGGATATGGATTATTTCCTTTAATTTTGAGATTATAGGTTATAAAATTCTTTTGTATTTGATATATGTTTCTCCAGGATTCGGGAGAGATTCTACAACCCCCGACACCACATCTCGTATTCACAAGAGATACTACAAGCCCAGTTAATTTCTTTCAGATAAACCTAACAAATATTATTTATAATATGTGAGATTAACATAAAAATAATGATGATAACATTAGCTTTTATTAAAATTGATAAACAATTAAATACGTGGTAAATAAAATTATTAAGTTTATTTTGATTTTTAAATGTTAATATATTATAAATATTGTAAATAAAATTATTAAATTTGTTTTGATTTTCGTAAGTTAATATATTATAAATATTGTAAAAAAAAATATTGAATTTATTTGATTTTATAACTATAAAGGGTAATAATATTGTAAATATTTTGAAAATAAAATTTTATTTTTATAATAATAAATTAAAAAAAAAAATTGTACCTTAATTTATTATTATATTTTTTTATAGTTCCAAATATTTTTAAGAAATATAAATAAAAATTTTACAATCATTAAGAGTAACTAGTAATAATTCATTAATACAAAGAGTTAAAAATATTGATGATGACTTTATCTTTTATTACAATTGATAAAGATAATGATAACTTCTTTATCTTTTTATTAAATTGGTAAAGATAGTAATGATGATGTTCTCTTTTATTAAATTTAATATTAATTTATTAAAATATTAAATACATTATTTTTAGTTTTATAAATTAATAATTTTATAAATGTTTTGGAAACAAGTAAGTTTTTATATTTATATCTTTAAAAAAATCTTTTTTACTTTATTATTATATTTAAAAAATAAAAAAAATTGTTACGTATACTTACACAACTATATAATCAAATCTCTTCTTAACTATGATTCTTTTAATCTTTGCAACTTTATTGTATAGAAAAAATTATTACATTTTGTTTTTCATACAAGTCAAAGGAAGTAAAGTTTGTTTTATTCAATATTATCTTTTATCTTTTTAAAATATATTTAAAAAAAAACAAATTAATGGTTAAAAGATTTAAACAACCATATAATGACTTTTTATCTTAATTATGATTTTTTAATCTTTGCAACCTTATCGTCTATGGAAAAAAATTATTGTATTTGGGAAACTTATTGTATTTTATGAGAGTAAAAGAAGTAATGTTTATTTTATCCAATATTTTTAAGTTTTATGTAAAATTTGTAATTATATGGAGAATATAAAAGTCCATTTACAACTCAAATTCAATACGGTAAAAATATTGTAAAGGGAAAAGGAATATATATATATATATATATATATATTTATATATATCCATTTTAAATGATTAAAAAAATTAAAAAAAATTAAATTGAAATAAAAATAATATAGATATGGTATTTAATTAAAAATATTCTTATTTATTTTTTTATCTAATTATATATTCATTTTAAATAATTAAAAAAAATACATCTAAAACTATTTAATCTCTCAATATTTCATAAATTTAAAAAAATTACACTCACATACAACATACAACAAGATTTCAACCCTAAAATAAACATAATCCAATTTACAGTAAAAATAATTTACACATGATTATATTAAATAGTATATTAGATATGTTCTCTCCTTTACATGCACCATGAACACTCAATCCGCATTGCCCACTTATGGAAACGATTATTTCGTGGATAGAATGCCTTCAAAAAATGAGAGAAATTTCATAAGAAAGGATTTGTAATATCTACTTTGCTACCCAACATTGAGTTTCATTGGAGTGGTGTATAGGACAAAAATGTGAATTTTTTTCATATTAGATGACCTATACACCACCTACCACATCATAAGATTCTCATAAGATTCAATAGTGTATAGTAGGATGAATATTGATCATTTCAATATTACGACGATAAAACAATACCAAAATTATTCTTTTATTAAATATAGAAATCTTTCCAAATTTCTCAATACTACAGAAATGGACTCCATCTATTTCATTTCATTTCATTTTATTTGTATTATCCCATCACTTCTCATAACGTTACAAATTTATTAATGAATATGAAAACAACTGAGGTTACAACAGAAAATGTTAATTACATATACACATGTAATCGCAGTACCGCCCCAAAAGTAGACTTTATAATAATTTATCTACTTAAATATTCTAATATTCTACATACGTTTATCGTGATTTCATCTATCTTTTATTATATAATGTTTTTCTACAAATGCAAAATATATAATATCTTACATATCTCTCATGTTCAAGTTATACTTGGAAAAATCCAATGAGTTATCCTTAGAAAAAGTCAATGAGTTCACAATGGCACATTCGACTCAAGAGAGGTGAGACGATTTTTTTAACATATCCCCCTTGTCATATTGCAATGTCACAAACATATTCCATTGTCATATTGGAGTGTGACGAGCATAGACATATTGTCACAATGTGACGAGCATGTTAGCATCACATGACAAACATAGTAACGTCGCAATCTGATGATCATTTCCCTAGGATTGCAATGTCATGAACATATCCCCATTGTCACATTGTGATGAAAATAGTCATATGGTCGCAAGGTGGCAAACATAGCCTCATTGTCGCAATGTGATGAACATAGCCTCATCATCGCAATGTGATGAACATAGACATAATGTTCCATTCTGAGAAACATGGTATCATCACATTCTGACAAGAATACCAACATCGAAATTTGACGAGCATAACCTGTCAATGTAATGTTATGAGCATTATCATATGATCGCAATGTGATGAACATAGACATATTGTTGTAGGTGACAAACTTAGCCTCATCGTCACAATGTGATAAACAATGTATCATCATAGCAATGTGATGCAAATATCTTGATGTCATAATGTGAGAAACATTTTGAAATGTCGCAATGTATCAATCATAACCCATTGTTGCAATGTGATGTATCCAACCCAATGTCACATTGTGACAAACATATCCCAATATTGCAAAGATATGACCTATTCCAATGTAAAAATGTGTTTGTAATGTGTTTATGATGTGTTTAATTCCATTTTTTATATATTACATTAAAATCATTATATATATGATGCATTTGTATTTATGTTGATTTTTTAATTACCTCTCATCAAACATATATATATATGATGCATTTAATGATGTGTTTAATTCATTATATATGGTAGCGTCACATGAAAATCATATTAATGTGCCAATGTGATGAGCATTTCCCTATCATCACAATTTCATGAACATATCCTCATCATCACATCGTGATTAAAATAGACATATTTTTGCAATGTGATGAGCATAGTTTCATTGTTGCAATTGTAACATCCCTCTCTGGCGCACTGAGAAAACTTGTTCTTTGAGGACACTTGCTCGCAAGTGATCCAGACTATTATGATATTAAAACATTTGTCCTTGATTATGATGCGTTATGGTAGATGACATGATGTTTTACTGCATTTACATAGACAGGTGTTATTGACTCAGTTTTACTGAGTGTGCATGGTTTTGGACCTTGAGGATGCAGATGCATCGACGAAACCCCTTGGACTCCGGATCGAGCCAGGGAGTGTGCTATTGGGGTCTGATTGTTTTACTATGATTTCAGTACATTTGATCAGATGATATGATGTGGACATGTTCTGACATGATTGTTGATGATGGAGGTTGATGATAGCTTGTCAACCAGACTCACATATGGAGTAAACGGGCCACACATGACTACCATAGAGGTTCAGGGAGAGGTGTGGAAAACAACCCTGCCACGACCTATTAGCACTCTCGTCATGGCTCAAACTATAGGTTAACGATTACCTAGTTCGAGAGGACCCACGATGTCATGAGGGCAGACTACAATAGTTGCTCACGATGATTCTAAGGCGCACACAATAAGGGGGGGCATTATTCCTTAGAAGCCCTTAGTCTTCCACAAGTTCACCTGGCGGAGTGTTGACTCCAGGGGTTATTGATGTCTACCAATCAGTCAAGAATCAAGTGGCACCCTTGGATCACGTGGTGCATCATAAAGGGCACGTCACACAAAAGAAACAAAAGAGGCGAGTGGCACCCTTGGAGCACGTGGTGTGTCCTAAAGGGCACGTCGCGCAAAAGAAACACTAGAGGCGAGTGGCACCCTTGGAGCATGTAGTGTGCCCTGAAGGGCAAGTCGCGTTGATGATGTTAAAGGAACGAACCTAGATGGCCTAAAACTAATATCTCATTAAGAAATTTTAAAAAACAACTTCCCTAACTAAAATGTCGCCTAGTTCAGAATCTAAGCCCTAAGTCTAAAACTTTGCTACGGGTAAAATTTTGTCTACCCTTAAGAAAAATACCTTATAAAAATAAAATAATAAATTTTTAAACTAAAAACCACTTAAGTAATAGTTGTGGACTTCATAAATTTTTGGGTAAAATGAAGAGAGT
This sequence comes from Picea engelmannii, assembly GCA_009831015.1. NCBI lineage: Eukaryota > Viridiplantae > Streptophyta > Pinopsida > Pinales > Pinaceae > Picea > Picea engelmannii. The sequence continues at coordinate 317,410 of ML782688.1, read as the reverse complement.
AAGAACTTAATTAAAATCTATGGATACCAAAGGTAAAGAAGAAATAAATTATTTAACTTGTGAAAGTGTAAAAAGATATTAAATTAATAATAAAAGGAAAAGAGTAAATAACGCAACTGGCATTTTGGCTCTAATAAAAAGCGGAAAGAAGGGATTAATAAAAATTAGGAAACTAAGGTATGGGGGAAACATAATAAGGGAAAGAGGGGAACTTATGGTAAAAAGCGAGGTCAACATAGTAAAGAATCTGCAATTAAGAACCTTCTAATTTGAACTAAATTAACAACTTCATTTTAGGGAAAGTATTTAAACCTGTAAGGGAATATAGGAACACCTAGGAGTAAATTTAGGAGAAACTCTAGGTGGGTGAGGGAAATGAGACATTTTTTAATTTAAAGAAAATAATTATTGGAGGAAAGAAGGGGATGGATGCCACTTGTGCGAAGGAGAATATTTAGAAGATTTTTATTAAAACTTAATTTAAATGTGATTTAGGGAAAGATGGAAGTTCTAAAAACTCTATAAAAAAAAGGGAAGATGAGGAAGAAGGGGATCGGATGTTAGCGTAACGTTACGTTGCCGGATTTGTGACTTGACTGATTACTTGTGGGGAGTTGGGATTTCCTAGCTCAGATAGGAGTGGTAGCTCGGCCTTGCGAGGCGAGCTGCGAGCTAGACTTACCATCTGGATAGTGTCTGGTCCCTTTGCGGATCAGGGGGCTAAGGGGGAAGCAGAGTACCCCAAGCGTTGGCTGGGAGGTACCGGTGAGGTCTCGACGATCGACGAGAAGGAGGGGCACGGAGCGCAGGACGTCATTCGAAGTGGGAGACAAGGCAACGGTATGATTTATGTTTTAGTAGAATAGAATGCGTTATGATTTCTGTTTTAATTATTTACTCGGCGATTATAGTTGTAACTATTGTTTTTATTTAAAACTCTCATGTGACAGGGTAATATTGATGCAAATCATGTACAAGTTTGTATTACATATGTTTCTTTTGTATGAAATACCACTGACAAGTTATTGAAGGGTTCCTTGATAAAATAGTGGTAATAACCATGTTTCTGTATAACACTTGAGAACCTAGCCTTGCACTCCTCTTAGTTTCCTTTGCGATTTATTTGGTTTCTTGGGCAATGCTACTCTGCATTATTTCACCTCTTGTGCAAGGCGATCTTACATTTTTGATATTGTGCATTTTATAAATTATTTTGCCTCCCCCCACTTTAGTACCTCTGCGATTTCTGAGGTAGCAATTTTACTTTTCTGCGATTTTTACATCTCTGAGATTTTACATTCTGTATTCCAGGAGTCGACCTTTAACCTTCGTGTAGAGTTGAGTTCCCTTTTTTTGGGCGAATCCATGTACTTGTGATTAAATCCTTGGACTAACTCTTCGTTGGGCGAATCTTGGGGGCGATTTTATATACCTGGGCTCATTGTCGGTTTATTGCACCTCACGACTGTGTTCTTGGATGACCTTCTCCCCCGCAGATTTTCACGCATAAACTCTACAAATTTGTTGTTGTTGTATTCTCGACGATGGGGAGAATACCCACATGGATTCAAGCACACCAACTCTGCAAATTGGTGTGGTTTTTATTCTCTGCATTTTTATTATTTAATTTCTCTATGTTTTTGTGGTTATAAACCTCTACGATTTTCTAGAGGATGCCCCCGGTTTTCCTCACCGTTCTCTGCAATTTTGGGTTCTATTTCGCTGGAGGTTACCCACGTTTTTTGACCACCCAAACTCTGGGATTTTGGTTTTTTTTTCTCTGCATTGGTGTTGCGTTTTTGGGTCGGTTTTATTGTGCGATATGGTGGAGGATACACCCATGTTTTCCAAACCACCTAAATTCTATTTTCTCCATTGTAATCTCTACGTTTTGTGTTACCCATCTCGGCAATTGATACCCACATGTTTCAACCAATTAAACTCTGCATTTTTGTTTTACACCTCTCTGCGATTTGTGGATTACAAATCTCCGTGTTCTATGTAATAACTCTTTGCGTTTTGGTTTTCCGTTCTTTGGTTTTGATTGGATTTGCGATTTGGTTGTAAATCTATGAGTTTTTGTTGAAATGCTTGATTTTGTTTCGCCTGTGAGTTCTTGCTTAATGTCATCCGAATCCATCGCCCATGCCTCTGTATTGAAACTATTTCAGTTCACCCTGCAAAACCACGTGGAATATTGTTAAATATTTTCGGCTCTATTAATCTGGCATTGGCGAACCTATTAATTCCAACAGCTACCATTGTTGGCTGCCTCTGTGAGGCGCAATTTCCGGCTTACATGCACCAGTCGCCCTTGATCTGACATGCACTCACCGCTGCAGACTTTTTCTATTATTAATAACCTAAACCGTGTTATTAAGGTACAAATGTTTATGACTGTAACTTTGTTATTATAAATGTGTAAGGGTATTGTCATTGAACCTTTTGTTTATGAAATATGTAACGACTATATTTAGTTAATGTAACACGTAACGGTAAAGTCATTTTTAGTTTGAATTGCAATGTTGTTATATTATAAAAAGTAGAGATATGGTTATTTATGGTCAGGTTTTCAAATTTCATTGTCGATGACCACAAATAAAGTGTAAAGTTACTAATAGTTTAATTGCAATGATATCGCATTATAAAAAAGTAAAGATATGGTTATTTATGGTCAAGTTTTGTAATTTCATTGTCCCTTAATTATTCGGGTTATTTACTTCATGATAATGCAAAGTTAGTTGAGGTTAAAAGCAACGTTAATTAAATGCCTTGATATTGTCCCTACTTTAAAAGGTCATGTTATTGCTTTATTAGTTATTCAAATAGTAGCCTTCTACTTTGAGATTTTACTAATGTATCATGAAAAATGACTTTTGGGTGAATTTAGAATTAGATGACTAATGGGGATCAATAAAGTTGGAAAATCTTCTTATCTTAGATTTCATTTATTGACAAGTTACCTTAAGTTTATCAATGTTTTCAAGTAAAGTCAATGGCTAATAGATAAGAACCTTCTTCTTTATTTAGTTAAAGTTTCATTTTAGCAATCTACTTATTTTAGTTGTGTTTAATAATAACAATTTACATTAAGTTAGCAATGTTTCAATTAAATATTAAAAGTTAGCTGAATGAGATTTGGTTAAAAATTTAACTGCCCCACTATTATGTATCATGATTAAGTTGGAGTGGAGATTTGTTGGAGTCAAGGTGGAGTAAGTCTTAATTTCTCTCGTCCTTAGAATTAAGTGGAAGTGTTTTGCATTGTGAATAATTAAGAAGCATGGTTGATTATGTTTTTGTTCTCTTAACACCTTTAAAACCAGTAGGTTACTCTTGCACCTTAGAATTCTTGTGATGTGTGATTGATTCATGGATCATTATCGCGCATTGATCTTCATTGATGTTATTGAATTAGTCCTTGAGTTGGTTTTCTTGTGTCGGGCGGGATGTAGACACGTCCATGTTTCTCAGAATAGTTGCCAGCCCTGAGACCTTAAATGGTTAAAATCGATGGGAACCTGGGCTTGAGCATTGCTTATGTGTCCTGGAGGTCCTAACCATTGCAGGGTAGGACGGGCGGGTAGTCAGTCTTACTTATTGTCGATTGATCATCGTTAAATGCATGCAGTTACTCGTTGTGCGTCTTATGTCGTCTTGTTGGGTTCGTCGTGGTTTGCGTCTTGTTCGTCGTCGGGTGGCGACGCAGAGTCGAATGTGTTTGTTCCCTTGTACACATGCGCACACACTTTTAAAAACAAAAAAATTTCACTTGTTATAAGAGGTTTGTCGTCATAATGAGGAGGATCGTTACATATGGTATCATAGAGGGTTCGACCTGCGACTTGGGATCGCTACGGCTTTCGTTGACATGATTTGATTATACTGTTGCTAATTGAGTTGATTGTGTGCGTGCATGTAATCATGATTAGAGGATGCCGCAGAGCTAGACGACGGGGTGCTGGGGGAGGAGGCGCGATGCCTCGAGTAGCATCCACACCTGAGGGGTCTAACCACCAGGGAGATGAGTAGGTTCTTGGATAGGAGTAGATAGCAGTTGGCGATGTAGTCGGGATGATGAGATCTTTTCAGCACATGTCTGAGGCACTGATCATCCATTTGGATAGAGATGAGGCCAAGGCATTGGAACCCACTGTGGTTCCACCGCATGCACCGACTGTTACTGGTAGCATTCACCGTGAACTCGAGAAGGTCAATTTTCCCGAGTTCTCTGGTGCCCCGGATGGCACAACCACCGAGGCATGGTTGGAGAACATGGCGATATGCTTCACACTTCGTGATTATACCTCCAACATGAAGGTCTGCATGGCGGTCTTTCAATTGAAGGGAAGCACTCTTCTATGGTGGAAGATGCTCCTACCGCAGCTGAACATGGCCGTTGAGGATGTGTCATGGGAATTGTTTGAGGAACGGTTCTGAGAGACGAATATTTCAGAGGAATTCATTGAGCATCAGCACAATGAGTTCAACGCGTTATGACAGGGAGGTCATACTGTGCCCAAGTACGAGGCTCATTTTATGGAGCTGCTCCAGTATGCTCCGCACTTTAACACTGAAAAAGTTAAGGTCAACAAGTTTGTGTTCGGCCTTAATGGTGGCCTGCGTGAAAAGGTTGTGATTTTGATGCCCCAAACCTTGCATGATGTCGTCTAGAAGGCCCTCATAGCAAAGGAGGAGCTTATCAGTGGGGGTCAGACCAGGACTCCAGCAAGACCAACAGAACAGGATTCATCTGGAACATAGTAGCACCAGACACCAGTGAGACTTACGCTGGGATATCGTGGCTTCCAGCGGGGATCCACTTTCACTACACCCTGACGACTGATGCCTCAGCAGCGGATCCCTTATCAGGGACCACCACATCAGCAACAACGTCGCCCATAACAACAACAATTTAGACCTATTCAGCAGAATAGACAACGGTTCTAGGCTGGTGGGCCGTCATCTTCTACTTCAGGTACGAGGACTACTGGGCCGAATAACGGGTGTTGGACATGTGGGGAGCCACACTACCAGCGCGACTGTCCTGTGGAGAGGACCAAAGTGTCCGGATCAGCCGGACCCACTACAGTGGGAGATATGGGCAAGGCCCATCAGATTCATGCAGTGGTGAATAACCGCCAGGCAGAGCACCAGTCGACTGTTCTTGAGATGACAGGTACCGTTGTTGACCAGACCCTTAGTATTTTGATAGATCTCGGTGCTACAAAGAGTTTCATTTTTGGTGCAGCGCTAAAAAGGATTAAGGTAAAGGTAGTCGAACATGACGAGTTTAGCTTCGTAGAGATGGCTTCGGAAGCCAAACAGAAGGTTGGAGGAAAGGTTACGGGCTGTGCCCTTATCCTAGGAGATTTTTTCATGAGGACCAACCTGTACGTCACAATCTTATGATCTTATGATGTCGTGATTGGTATGGATTGGTTGGAATTGCATGAGGCAATACTCAACTGTAAGACAAAACGACTGAGCTTGGTCGACGACGAAGGATAGAGATGTGTGATTGTAGGATGAAACCAAGCAGTTTCCTTGAGGTTTGTCTCTTCCTTACAACTATGGAAGAGTATGCACAAGGGGTGTAAGCTTTATGAGATCCTTGCGCTAAACGAGAAGGGAGTAGCAGAAGGTCTTGAGAACCTTCGAGTGGTGAAGGAGTTTGGGGGCGTATTTCCAGAGGAGTTACCTGGGATGCCGCCAGAAAGGGAATTGGAGTTTGCCATAGAACTGAAACCAGGGACCGAACAGATAGCAAGAACGCCTTATCAGATGTCGACCCCGGAGTTGCAAGAGTTGAAAATGCAACTAAAGGAGTTGTTGGACCTAGGACTAATATGTCCTAGTGTGTCACCGTGGGGTGCACCTGTGATTTTCATATGAAAGAAGGACGGATTATGGAGGCTTTGCATTGACTACCATCAAATGAACAAGGCTACGATCAAGAACCAATATCCCTTGCCAAGAATTGATGATCTGTTCGATCAAATGAAGGGTGCGATGGTGTTCTCCAAGATCAATTTGTGATCAGGATATCACTAGTTACGGATCAAGGAGGATGATGTCCCTAAGACTGCCTTTAAGACGAGGTTTGGACATTACGAGTTTATTTTTTTACTCTTTGCACTGACAAATGCCCCAGGGGTATTTATGAGTTTGATGAATGGGGTGTTCCGCGAGTACTTGAACAAGTTCGTCCAAGTATTCATTAACGATATTTTGATTTAATCTCGTATGACGAAGGAGCATGACGAGCACTTGCGCTTGGTATTACAGTGTCTGTGAGAGCACAAATTGTATGGGAATTTGTCCAAATGCTCATTTTATCAATCGAGGATTCACTACTTAGGGCATGTCATATCCGGTGAAGGTATCGTCGTGGATCCAACCAAGGTGGAGGCTATTATGGAATGGCCTGCGTCGACGAATTTCACAAAAGTGCATAGCTTTATGGGTTTAGCAGGATACTATCCATGGTTTGTCGAGGGATTTTCGAAGATAGAAAATCCGATCACGAAATTGTAGAAGAAGAACAAGAATTTTGTTTGGACCGAGAAATGTGCTAAAGCACTTCGGAGACTTAAAGAGTTGTTGACAGCAACGTCGATAATAAAGGTCCCTGACATGGATGAGGACTTCTTGGTATTCACTGACGCATCCAAGGAAGGTTTAGGTGGAGTCTTGATGTAAGACGGACGAGTGATTGCTTACATTTCGAAGAAATTGAGAAGGCATGAAGAGAACTACCCGACGCACGATTTGGAGTTATTATCCATCATATATGCCTTGAAGGTTTGGAGACACTACCTTATTGGATGAAAATTTTAACTAAAGACTGATCATTGTGGACTACACCACATTTTTACGCAAAGCGACCTGAATGCGCGACAACGATGTTGGTTGGAATTGCTTAGCGAGTACAACTTTGAGATTACTCACATAAAGGGAACAGTGAACCGAGTGGCGAATGCTTTGAATCGCAGACCACGCATCTTTTCAATGTTGTCTCTTCAGACGAATCTACATGAAAAGATTATAACTTTACGGCGTAACGACGACTGGTACAAATAGGTCGAGGGTTTTATCAGACAAAACACAATGATGGCTCCACTATATGAGGGAATTTCTTTTGATAGCGATGGATTATTAAGGTTTAAAGGTCAGATTTATGTACCTCCAAACCACTAGTTGAGGATGTGGATCCTAAATGAGGCTCATAGAGTAGTTTACATGGCTCACCCGGGAGTCATAAAGATGAGGGCAGATCTTAAACCCTTATTCTTCTGGAGGGGAATGAAGGCCGACATAGTTAACTATGTGGCCAAGTGTCGGGAGTGTCAGCAGGTAAAGGTTGAACATAGACACCCAACAAGATTATTACAACCACATGCCATTTCAGAATTGAAATGGGAGGTTATTTCGATGGATTTTATTGTTGGATTGCCACTGACGGTAAGGAGACATGACTCGATTTTCGTAGTAGTAGACACTTTGACAAAGAGTGCTCACTTTATTCTGGTGCGTATAATGTATCAGGCACCTGACATTCCTAGAGTTTTCATCAGTGAGATTGTGACGCTGGATGGCATTCCTAAGAGGATTATATCCGACCGAGGATCGGTGTTTACTAGACGATTTTGGATGAGTTTCCAAGATGCCTTGGGAACCCAACTTAACTTTAGTACTGTGTATCAGCAGGAGACTGACGGGAAGACAAAAAGAATGAACCAAACCTTGGAAGACATGTTGTGCATGTATGTGATGGACCAACAAAAGTGCAGGGAGGAATTCTTGCCACTAGTGGAGTTCACTTACAACAACAGTTACCAGAGCACCATTAAAATGGCGCCTTTTGAGTTTCTTTACGGGCGACCGTGTCGGACGCCCTTGAGTTGGGATCGACTTGAGGATAGGGTCCTAGTGAGACCAAAAGTGATCCAAGAAATGGAAGAGCAAATTCAAACCATAAGACAAAGGATTAAATAAGTGCAGGATCGACACAAGAGTTATGTCAATGCGCACCGAGTTGACCATAGTTACAAGGTCGGCGATCGAGTCTTCTTGTGGGTTAAACCATATAAGAGTTTGATCAAGTTTGGAAAGGGAGATAAACTCTATCCTAGGTTCGTGGGGCCTTTTGAGATTGTGGAGAGAAAGGGGCCCATGGCCTATCTATTAGCCTTGCCTTATTCCTTGAGGCGTATGTACGATGTTTTTCATGTATCTGTTTTGAGACATTATATCAGTGATCCTACACATGTGATTGACATTATTTCCTTGCAGGTATTAGACAAGGGAGCACTTACGGCTAAGCCGATCCACATCTTAGATCACCACGTTCGACAGTTACGATGTCAAATGGTAGATCAAGTCAAGGTCCAGTGGGACAATTATAGTCCGCACTCGGTGACCTGGGAGGACGCATATGATATGTACCAACAGTTTCCATTTTTGTTTGATAGATAGATATATGATACTGTGATACACTTATTTCGGCATTTATACTAAGAAACTTCGGGACAAAGTTTATACCAAAAGGGGGTGTATGTAACATGCCGCTTTGGGGCATTGAGAAAACTTATTCTTTGAGGACACTTGCTCGTAAGTGATCCAGACTATTATGATATTAAAACATTTGTCCTTGATTATGATGTATTATGGTAGATGACATGATGTTTTACTGCATTGACATAGAAAGGTGCTATTGACTCAGTTTTACTTAGTGTGCAGGGTTTTGGACCTTGAGGATGAAGAGGCATCGACGAAACCCCTTGGATTCTGAATTGAGTCAGGGAGTGTGCTATTGGGGTTTGATTGTTTTACTATGATTTCAGTACATTTGATTAGATGATATGATGTGAACATGTTCTGACACGATTTTTGATGATGCAGGCTGACGATAGCTTGCCGACCAGACTCACATATGGAGTAAAGGGGCCACACATGACTACTAGAGAGGTTGAGGGAGAGGTGTGGACAACAACCCTACCACAACCTACTAACACTCCCACCGTGGCTCGAACTGTAGGTTAATGATTACCTAGTTCAGGATGACCCACGATACCATGAGGGTAGACTGCGACAATCGCTCACGATGATTTTAAGGGGCACACAATAAGGCGGGGGCCTTATTCCTTAGAAGCTCTTAGTCTCCCACAAGTTCACCTGGAGGAGTGTTGACTCCAGGGGTTATTGATGTCTACCAATTAGTCAAGAATCAAGTAGCACCCTTGGATCATGTGGTGCATCCTAAAGGGCACATCATGCAAAAGAAACAAAAGAGGCGAGTGGTACCCTTGGAGCACGTGATGTGTCTTGAAAGGCACGTCGCACAAAAGAAACACTAGAGGTGAGTGGGACCGTTGGAGCACATAGTGCGTTCTGAAGGGCACGTCGCCTTGATGATGTTAAAGGAACGAACCTAGATGGCCTAAGACTAATATCTCATTAAGAAATTTTAAAAAGCAACTTCCCTAACTAAAATGTCGCCTAGTTCAGAATCTAAGTCCTAAGTCTAAAACTTCACTAGGGGTAAAATTTTGTCTACCCTTAAGAAAAATACCTTATAAAAATAAAATAATAAATTTTTAAACTAAAAACCACTTAAGTAATAGTTGTGGACTTCATAAATTTTTGGGTAAAATAAAGAGAGTAAGAACTTAA
>ML782688.1:289723-307672 GCA_009831015.1 Picea engelmannii | reverse complement strand
AAAAAGATATTAAATTAATAATAAAAGGAAAAGAGTAAATAGCGCAACTGGCATTTTGGATCTAATAAAAAGGGGAAAGAAGGGATTAATAAAAATTAGGAAACTAAGGAATGGGGGAAACATAATAAGGGAAAGAGGGGAACTTATGGTAAAAAGCGAGGTCGACATAGTAAAGAATTTGCAATTAAGAACCTTCTAATTTGAACTAAATTAGCAAATTCATTTTAGGGAAAGTATTTAAACCTGTAAGGGAATCTTGGAACACCTAGGATTAAATTTAGGAGCAACTCTAGGTGGGTGAGGGAAATGAGACAATTTTTAATTTAAAGAAAAGAATTATTGGAGGAAAGAGGGGGATGGATGACACTTGTCATAAGGAGAATATTTATAATATTTTTATTAAAACTTAATTTAAATGTGATTTAGGGAAAGATGGAAGTTATAAAATCTCTATAAAAGAAAGGGAAGATGAGGAATAAGGGGATCGACTTTTAGCGTAACATTACGCAATTGGATTTGTGACTTGATTGATTACTTGTGGGGAGTTGGGATTTCCCAGCTCGGATAGGAGTGGTAGCTCGGCCTCCTGAGGCGAGATAAGAGCTAGATGTACCATCTGGATAGTGTGTGGCCCCTTTGTAGCTTGGGGTGCTAAGGTGGAAGCAGAGTACCCCTAGCGTTGGCTGGGAGGTACCGGTGAGGTCTCAACAGTGAACGAAGGGGAGCGACACGGAACGTAGGATGTCATTCAAAGCGAGTGACAAGGCAACTGTATGATTTCTATTTTAGTATAATAGAATGCGTTATGATTTCTGTTTTAGCAGATGCAAATGGATTGAATGGCTGATTTTAATTATTTACTTGGTGATTATAGTTGTAACTGTTGTAACTATTGTTTTTTTTTTAAACTCTCATGTGACAGGGTAATATTGATGCAAATCATGTACAAGTTTGTATTACATATGTTTCTTTTGTATGAAATACCACTGACAAGTTATTGAAGGGTTCCTTGATAAAATAGTGGCAATAACCATATTTTTGTATAACATCTGAGAACGTATCCTTGCACTCCTCTTAGTGTCCTCTGCGATTTCTTGGCTTTCTTGGGCAATGCTACTCTGCATTATTTCACCTCTTGTGCAAGGTGATCTCACAGTTCTAATATTGTGCTTTTTATAAATTCTTTTGCCTCCACCCACTTTAGTACCCCTGTGATTTCTGAGGTAGTGATTTTACTTTTCTGCAATTTTTACATCTCTGAGATTTTACATTCTGTATTCTAGGAGTCGACCTTTAACCGTCATGTAGAGTTGAGTTCCCTTTTTCTGAGCGAATCCATGTACTTGTGATTAAATCCTTGGATGAACTCTTCGCTGGGCAAATCCTGGGGGTAATTTTATATACCTGGGCTCATTGTCGGGTTATTGCATGTAACGACTGGGTTCTTGGATGACCTTCTCCCTCGCGGATTCATGCGCATAAAATCTGAAAATTTTTTGTTGTTGTATTCTCGGCGATGGGGAGAATACCCACGTGGATTCGAGCACACCAACTCTGCAAATTGGTGTGGTTTGTATTCTCTGCATTTTTATTATTTAATTTCTCTATGTTTTTATGGTTATAAACCTTTGTGATTTGTTGGATGGTGCCCCTAGTTTTCCTCACCATTCTCTGCAATTTTGGGTTCTATTTCGCTGGAGTATACCCATGTTTTTCGACCACACAAAATCTGTGATTTTGGTTTTTATTTCTCTGCATTGGTGTTGCATTTATGGGTCGATTTTCCTATGCGATATGGTGGCAGATACACCCACATTTTCCAAACCACCTAAATTCAATTTTCTTCGTTGTAATCTCTGTTTTTTTTGTTACCCATCTCCGTGATTGATACCCATGCATTTCAACCAATTAAACTTTGCGTTTTCTTCTTACACCTCTCTGCGATTTGTGGATTACACATATCCGCATTTTATGTAATAACTCTTTGCATTTTGGTTTTCCATTCTTTGGTTTTGATTGGATTTGCGATTTGGTTGTAAATCTATGCGTTTTGGTTGAAATTCTTGATTTTGGTTCACCTTCTAGTTCTTGCTTAATGTCATCTGAATCTGTCGCCGATGACTTTTTATTGAAACTGTTTCAGTTCACCCTACAAAACCACATGGAACGCCGTTAAATCCTATCATCTCTATTAATCTGGCATTGGTGAACCTATTTATTTTAACAACTGCCATTATTGGCTACCTCTGTGAGGCGCAATTTCCGGCTTACGCGCACCAGTCGCCCTTGATCTAACATGCACTCACTGCTGCAGGTTTTTTCTGTTATTAATAACCTAAATTGTGTTATTAAGGCACAAATGTTTATGACTCTAACTTTGTTATTATAAATGAGTAAGGGTATTGTCATTGAACCTTTTGTTTATGAAATATGTAATGACTATATTTGGTTAATGTAACAAGGAAGGCTAAAGTCATTTTTAGTTTGAATTGCAATGCTATTATATTATAAATAGTAGAGATATGGTTATTTATGGTCAGGTTTGCAAATTTCATTGCTGATGACCACAAATAAAGTGTAAAGTTACTAATAGTTTAATTGCAATTCTATCACATTATAAAATGTAAATATATGGTTATTTATGGTCAGGCTTTGTAATTTCATTGTCCCTTAATTATTCGGGTTATTTACTTCATGATAATGCCAAGTTAGTTGAGGTCAAAAGAAACATTAATTAAATGCCTTGATATTGTCCCTACTTTAAAAGGTCTTGTTATTACTTTATTAGTTATTCAAATAGTAGACTTCTAATTTGAGATTTTACTAATGTATCATGAAAAATGACTTTTGGGTGAACTTAGAATTAGATGACTAATGGGGATCAGTAAATCTCGTGAATCTTCTTATCTTAGATTTCATTTAATGACAAGTTACCTTAAGTTTATCAATGTTTTCAAGTAAATTCAATGGCTAACAGATAAGAACCTTCTCCTTTATTTAGTTAAAGTCTCATTTTAGCAATCTACTTATTTTAGTTGTGTTTAATAATAACAAGTTACATTAAGTTATCAATGTTTCAATTAAATATTAAAAGTTAGCCGAATGAGATTTGGTTAAAAATTTCACTGCCCCACTGTTATGTATCATGATTAAGTTGCAGTGGAGATTTGTTGGAGTCAAGGTGGAGTAAATCTTAATTTCTCTCGTGCTTAGAATTAAGTGGAAGTGTTCTACATCGTGAATAAATAATAAGCATGGTTGATTATGTTTTTGTTCTCTTAACACCTTTAAAACCAATAGGTTACTCTTGCTCCTTAGAATTCTTGTGATGTGTGATTGACTCATGGATCATTATTGCGCAATGATCTTCATTGATGTTATTGACTTAGTCCTTGAGTTGGTCTGCTTGTGTTGGGTGGGATGTAGACACCTCCATGTTCCTCAGAATAGTCGCCAACCCTGAGAACTTAAATGGTTAAAATTGATGGGAACCTGGGCTTGAGCATTGCTTATGTGTCTTGGAGGTCCTAACCATTGCAGGGTAGGATGGGCGGCTAGTCAGTCTTACTTATTGTTGATTGATCATCGTTAAATGCATGTAGTTACTTGTTGTGCGTCTTATGTCGTCTTGTTGGGTTCATTGTGTTTTGCGTCTTGTTCGTTTTCAGGTGGCAACGCAGAGTCGAATGTGTTTGTTCCCTTGTACCCGCATGCACACACTGTTAAAAACAAAAAAATTGCACTTTTTATAAGAGGTTTGTCATCGTAACGAGGAGGATCGTTGCAACAATGTGATGAACATAACATCATCATCCCAATGTGACAATAATAGCCCCATCGGCCTAATGTGTCGAATGTATCCATGATATTTCATTGTGACAAACATTGTATTGTCACATTTTGGAAAGCATAGAAACATCATAATGTAATGAACATACCCTTTAATTGAATATGATGAGCATAGCAATATTCTTGCAATGTGATGAGCTTAGCCTCATCATCACAATGTGATGAACAATGCATCGTCATCGCAATGTGATGCAAATATCCTTACATTGTAATGTGAGAAATATTTCTAAATGTCGCAATGTGGAAAACATAACCCATTGTCACAATGTAATGTACGCAACCCAATGTCACATTGTGAAAAACATAGCCCAATATTGCAAAGAGATGACCATTTCCCAATGTTGCAATGTAACGAGCATAACCCAATTCCTAAATGTGATAGACTTATTCCAATGTAATAATGTGTTAGTAATTACTACATTAATTTCCTCCATAGTCATGACCATAAGAAACCATGATTTCTTGGTCAACCATAAATAACCATGGTCATTTTCAATAAATGTATTCATGTATTAATGCTTTTATAATGCGTTACTGCTTTAATAATGTATCATTGATGTATTACTTTATTAGTGTATTAATACTTTAGCACTGCATTAATTTATAATGTATTGATGCATTTATTAATTACTACATTACGTTATTATTGTATTAATACTTTGATTTATACAACTTGAGTGGGCGTGGGCTTAGAGGTTGAGAACACGTGCTTCCTCTTTGAAGGTCATAGATTCAAATCCAAAGGGGGGTAGGGAATTTATATATTTGTAGTATTTAGTAGTCAAATCCCTACATGGAGGGGGTCACTTGTCCCACAAACAAGGGGTTCTCGTACACAAACAAAGGGGTTTGATACACCAACAAGGGGTCTCGCTTGGCCGTGACCTTAAAAATAGATTATTATTATTATAATGTTTACTTTAATAATGTTTTACTAGATACATTAGGGTCAAGGTGTTGTTACTTTATTTATTTGTTATTAATGTATTAATTTATTACGCTATTAATACTTCAATAATGTATTTACTAATGCATTTAATGTATTTATTGATGAATTTAATATATTATTAATTTATTATTTTATTAGTGTATTAATACATTAACAATTTATTAATTAATAATATATAAATATATAAATTAATTAACACATTACATTATTCATGTATCGATTACTTTATATGTTACTTTATACAATAATGTAAATTAATACTTCAATCTATATATTACATCATTTCATTAATGTATCATTACATTATTAATGGATTAATACTTTAACTTATATATTTTAAATTATACAATATGGTAATCTCAATATATTACTACTTTATTAATGTATTAATACTATAACTTATACCTTATATTATTCATGTATCAATTAATGTATATGTTACTTTGTACACTTGTGTAAATTAATACTTCAATTTATATATTACATTTATCAATTAATTAATGTACCATTACATTATTAATGTATTAATAATTTATTAGTATGTTAATAATTAATTAATGTATTAAAATATTAATAATTTATTACTATATTAATAATTTATTAATGTATTAAAATACTTTAGTAATGTATTTATTAATGTATTTAATGTATTTATTAAATTATTTAATACATTATTAATGTATTAATCAATTAATATGTTACATTATACATTAATATATTAATGTAAATTATTATTTTAATTTATATATTGTATTTATACATTATTATTCTTATTATATATTAAATTAAGGCATGCTAGTCGTCAATTAACGACAACCACTTTATAAAAGTGGTTGATATACGTCGATGAATGGTATTTTTAACCCTTCCACTTTCCAAGCTAATAACACCCATCAAAATATATCAACCACTTTTATAAAGTGATTTTTACTAATTACATATATACAATATTCTAATATTCTACATATGTTTATCATGCTTTCATCTATCTTTGATTATATAATGTTTTTCTCATAATGCAAAGTATATAATATCTTACATGAGATGTTCAATTTATACATGGAAATGAGTTATCCTTAAAAACGAAAAAATGTCAATGAGTTCACAATGGCACATTCGACTCAAGAGAGGTTTTCAAACCAAGGTTTGAGAATATACGGAAATTTTAACTAAAATAAATTAGTGTATTTTAATTTTTAAAGGATATATACGCACATCATTATCATACATCAAGAACATCATTATCATACATAGAACGTCATTATCATCATACATAAAGATGAATCCTATAAGATAAAATTTGAATTAAAATTTTAATGATCTTATAAAATAAAATTTGAATCAAAATTTTACAATCATTAAAGATGTCATTAAAGATGGATGTATTTTAGATGCAAAATGATTAATAATATATGACGAAATCTCTTCTACACCATGTTCCTTTTAATGCTTTGAACTTCATTGTGTCTAAAAAGTGCTTTACTATATCTTGTGTCCTATGAGTACTTAATGTTTGGTCTATCAAGTGCATCCATTGCATCCATCGTGAGAAGACCTTAATATATGATAACCTAAGAAAATGGAATGAGGCTTCTACGCTCCTGACATTTAACTAAATATAAATAAATAGTGATTAATCACAAAGCAAACATGATCTAAATGATTTACACAAACATTCATCTTAGGTTTATACCAAAAAAAAATCTTAACCTTTAATATTTTATTAAGGAAGGTTAGCTAGAACAAAATATTTAGATTAATTAATATCATTAGTACCGATTGTTACTACCAACGGGAGATCTAAAACATGTTATCAAAAGGGGAAATAGGTTTATCTACCACCTCCTTGTAGGATTTACCCATATGATTTACTACGTGTTGCATTGGTCTCCTCCTTGGTAACCTTTTTTTTTGTTTCGACACACAGATATTATATTGTAATCCGATCTAATTCTTTTATTTTTAGTACTTCACTTGCAACTCTAAATCAAGAAAATGATTTAGTGAGTGGTTTATGAATCATGTTACCTATTAAATATGGATTGTGTTATTAAATATGGATTGTGTTCAACGAAGATCATCCATAAGACATGACCGTTTAAGTTGATTATCTCTTCTTTCCTACATGTTATATCCATGTTTTTTCTCTGGAATAGCTTCTGATATTATGAAGCTTTATTCTTATCCTACTTATTTTTCCCATGACTCCCTTTATTTTTCTAAGAGAACAATTTCTATGTTATATTCATCTTTTTCTCTTGAATAGCTTCTAATACTATGAAGCTTTATTCTTATCCTAGTTATTTATCCCATTACTCCCTTTATTTTTTAAGAGAATAATTTCTAATATGATGTTCAAGAAATAGACAAAGAAAATGAACATTTAAATAGTTCATATATTAAAACGCTTGGGAATGCTTCATGATACATGATTTTTTAATAAGAGAACAATTTTTAATATGATGTTCAAGACATAGACAAACAAAATGAACATTTAAATAGATCATATATCAAAACGCTTGGGGAATGCTTCCTGATACATGACTAGATTGACATGGTTAGGGGATTAATTAGTAAGATCCATTTAAATGCACACCCAATATATGACTTTAAAAATAGTATTCTTTTTTCAAATCCCTTATTGTATAACCTTATAAATATGTCAATAATATTGTTTATACTATGAGATATTCTAGGTTTTAGTATGGAGAACATTTTATGCATCTTGCATGAATTTGAAAATCATCGACAGATATGGATAACCCAAACCCCAATACATTGCATAGAGATATCCTTGTTATTCCAATTCAAGGTAAACCTTTATTAGAATTTAGATTCAAAGGGTATTTTTTAGACATCAAAGGATTACTCCTTCTATATGGGATGAGTCAAAATTAAGGAGTGTCAATAAAATTTATGTTAGCACTAAGAGTCACCCTCAAGCTACAAGAGGATAAGACCAATACCCATGAAAATGTAAATGTATTGAAATGGTTTGAGTACGTGGATGAGAAAGACTTTAAAGAAAGGAAAAGACAAGAGATACCACTTTAGATTAGTGATGGACCATTGGGCTATGAAGTCATAAACAGTCTATTGATTGAAGGCATTTAAGCTCCCTATCAGATAAAGTATTTGTATAATGATGAGGAGAAGAATAAAAGAATAAAATAGAGATGAATATTCGCTAAGAAGAGATCCTCTCTACAAAGAGAATTTAGATGTGTCTGAACAGTAAACCATCATAGATAGGCAAGCTTATAGAAGATCCTCTACTGCATCAAGAGTGTATCAATCAAAGGAGAATTTTAATCCTTAAAATGATGATACATTCAAACAAGATGAAGAATAGAACTTAGATGTGTCTGAAAAGTAAATAATGATAAATATGCAAACTTACAGTAGATCCTCTACCGCATCAGGAATCTATTAATCAAAGGAAATTTTTAATCCTTAAAATATGTGATACATTCAAACAAGATGAATAGAATAGAGAACATAGAAGAAAAATATGATGAAACAACTCATATGAATCTTCAATAACAATACAATTTATAGCTACATGCCCCTCCGACTTACAAACTGAAATATACAATCATAAACATTTCTCAAAACTTCCTCTGTTTTTGGGCCGAACCCCCCTCCTCTTTTGCATATCATTCATATGATGTATTTATAATCAAAACATAAGACATGTATTCCTTCTTGGAAACCTATTTTCTTATGTCGTGTGTGTTCTCTTGTCTGTCATGTTCCTTCTAATAGAAGGAAACTATAGTCAGTATGGGCGTGCAAGATAAACTGTGCTCTGTGGTACTTCAGGCTGACATTTTTCTGTCTCCTTGGCGAGACCCTCTATGCTTCCATTTAAGGGGGTAGTCGATTTTTCAACCAACATTCCTTCTTTCATTTATTTATTTCTCCTTAGGATCAGGATGAGGCTTAACACCTAGTTTGTTGCCACGTGATGCTCTTGGATTGGTCGCTACATAAGCATGTGATTGCGAAAGTTGCTAAGGGTAGTTTGGATCCACACCGCTTCAACCCCCACAATCCACCACCAACTTCCATGTACCTCATTTTCTATACCATGGTTTTGATTGTGGTACTACTCTAATATTTTATCCCTTGAGCACTTTTCGTCCCCACAATGAAGTGTGGTTGTCGATCCATTCTCTCACATCTACTAATGGATGAGCACCATGTGTCTACGACACTTTGGGATTCGACAATTTTAGATATTGAAGCATGAAAAAATCCTAGAGTGGAATGGGCCCAGAGTGATGTGGCAGCCTAAAATGAATGTTACGCAGCCTCTACAAATAAGTTCCATGTGTTGAATTTAAAAACACACATGGAGTGGTAGGGCCTGAAGCAACGTGTTATCCTAACAACACTTAGGGACTTCAACTCTTTGGGACTTCAGGATGTTTGGATGGAAATATTCTAAAGTAAATTTTTCCTGGTTGACGTGGAAACTTCTCGTTACTTCCATACTTTGAGCTTCGGGAGATTTTGGATGTAGGCATGAATATCTCCCAAAGTACTTTCTTACAGTTGACGTGGCAACTTCTCATTACTTCGACACTTCTGGCCTTCAGGTGATATTTCTTTCTTACCTACTGCAAATATCAATAGATCTTGTTGATTTGAGATTAACAATCCACAGTTAATTCGAGAGTTTGGGATTCAGGCCTTTTCAATGCATACTTCTTAAATCCTCTAGAGTGTCGTATCTCCGAAGTGAGAGATCCGCCTCCATGTATCCTCTTGATTTTGATGAATGAGAATTACTTTAGAACTACAAGTAATTCTTTCTCTAGTTCTTCGCTCCACAAACCTTTTGGAGTGCTAAGTCTCTGAAGTGAGAGATCTTTCACCGTGTGTCCTCAATGATGGGCAGTCTAGATGAAATATGGGCTTTGAGCCTTCGAGAGTTATTTACTCACTCAACTTCTTCTTGCTTCCTCTTGGAGTATGAGATCGCTTGACACATGTCCATTGCTTGAATATGAACAACCACGAGTGATTGTGGAGAATCAGCTCGCAATATCAACGATCATGATCTAGAAATATCAACGATTGTGATCCTGATCCACCGTTGATCCATTGATCTAGAAATATCAACGATCCTGAGCAATTGCGGGCTCACAACTTGCACAAACTTTAACATCCTTCCCGATCCTCGCAATGCCTTCTCATTGTTGATCTCTCTCCAATGAGATCTGATGGTCATGACTTAATCTTTGCTTGATCTGATGGTTGATCTTGCTCTCACTTAGATATTATGGCTAAAAATTGAACCAGTTTGTTTTCTTGTATTTCAAGCCTGAAATGGACTGCTTTGAGTGTTGCATTTTTTTTCATAGTTTTTTTCTTGTGCATACAACATACTTGACTGCCCTGTCTTTATCAACCAGAAGAGGATAAACTTATAGGAAGGAAAGAAGAAAAGAGAGAGACTCGACAGAGGTGTATACCTAGGTCTTAACAATAAATACATATGCCCCATCACAACTTTATGTGCTAAAACTTGGCTCCATAGGGGATGGCATGTTCCCTGTGAGCTACCAAGAACAATCAACTTCAATGTCCTTTCCTAGCGCTATGGGGTCACTTATTTAAATACTAAAAGAAAACTAAAATTTGAAAATCTTGCACAAGCGCTTATTTATACAAAAGACCCTACTCTAACTTGCCTTTACAATGCTTAGGTGAAAACAAAATTCCACCATAGCCACCCAAACT
The DNA here is from genome assembly GCA_009831015.1 of Picea engelmannii. Lineage (NCBI taxonomy): Eukaryota > Viridiplantae > Streptophyta > Pinopsida > Pinales > Pinaceae > Picea > Picea engelmannii. The sequence continues at coordinate 297,126 of ML782688.1, read as the reverse complement.
GTTTGGTAACATAATTCTTCTTTTCACTACAAATGATCCATAAAAGGTAAGGGAAGTATGACAACAAAACATGTTTTGGAACACTGACAATACCTCCAAATGATGATAAGATGAATAATTTTGTAGGCTCCGATGCTTTTGGAAATCTCAACTCCATATATAACCCCACAGGGTCGTAAAATTTATAATAACTCATTCTAAACTGGTATACAATTACCTTCTTTATTTCATCATTGCTCACATGTTGTTTGATGTTATGAGCATATACAAGTGGATAAAGGATTGATGCAGGCTTGATAATCACAGGTGACATATGCTCATTTATAAGTGTTGGAGATGAGATAAGCTTCACATTTATCTCTTCCTTTTCTCTTCCATGGCCCTCCCAAGGATCAGATTCATAATTATCATATACAGGAACCATGCTACGAGGTTCCAAAGAAACCATGAAAAAACTTTCCTCTTCATCATCTTCGTTGGGATATTCATAAAAAATTGGCTTCTCTTGGTCAGTGTTTGAATTAACTTCTTCATCATAAGCAGGGATTCCAAAAAAATATGTTTCAAGAACATGAATATCCTCTACATTTTCTTCATAAGAAAAAAAAACCAAATCTGCCTTCAATTCTGAAAAGCTAGGGAAAAACATAGAGGAATATTCCCTAGTTTCTTTAACTTTTATCCCAACTTCATATTCAGGAGAAATATCTATTGATGTATACACTTTCTCTTTGAAATCAGAATATTCAAAAGAGATATGTAGATCTTCATGAAAATTTAAAACAATAGATACATCTGATATGATGACAGATGCTTCTATGTTATTTATATTATAATGAATATCATTCAACACCTCTTGATCTTCATGGAAAATGCTTTCTTCCACTATAAATGCTTCATCACCGATCTAGTTTTCATGACTAGAAGAATCTTTATGAAGCAAAGAAAACTCATCATAACATTTTTCATTAAGATACTCAGCTGAAAAATACTCTTTACAAAACATGTTGAAAGCTACATGAAAACCTATCAAAGCACCGATGCTTGCAATGGGAAGCGATCGACACCAATCATGAGAAATCCCTTCTAAAGAATACCTAAAAATCTTAATCTGAACATATTCATGCACGATATGAATTTGATGAATAAAATCATGAAAATCTAGCAAATGTTGAGCTGGTACCTCCCACTCTTCTCCTCGAAAATTAGGAAGGCTACTTTCCTAGTCATCTCTACTAGACACTGGATTAGGGAAACCAACTATCTTTGAAAAATCATAGAAATCATACCTCTGAGATAAAATCTTGTCCATATCAAACCAACAGAGTCACTAATAGATTTCAGAACAATGGAGTCACCATCGTGAAAGATGAACAGTCAGAGCAATGTGTCCAACTTTAGTTGACCATCTAAAATTGGATCCCTTCGTTGTCGTTCTCCCATGGAAGATATCTTCACTTCCATCCCTGACAATGACGCCATTAATGTTAGCACTGAGAGTCACCCTCAGACTACAATAGGATAAACCCAATACCCATCAAAATGTAAATGTATTGAAATGGTTTGAGTAGGTGGATCAACAAGACTTTAAAGAAAGGAAAAGACAACATATATCACTGCAAATTAGTGATGGAACATTGGTCTATGGATTCATAAACTATCTCCTCATCGAAGACATTTAAGCTCCCTATCCGACAAAACATTTGTATAATGATGAAGAGAAGAATAATAGAATAACATAAATATGAATATTCAATAAGCAGAGATCCTCTCTACGAAGAGAATTTAGATGTGTTTGAAAAATAAACATTGATAGATAGGAAAGCTTACAACAAATCCTCTACTACATCGATAATATATAGATAAAAGGAAAATTTTAATCATTAAAATCCGTGATACATTCAAACAAGATGAAGAATAGAACTTAGATGTGTCTGAACAATAAACAATGATAAATATGAAAGATTATAGTAGATCCTCTACCGCATCAGGAATCTATCAATCAAAGGTAAATTTTAATCCTTAAAATCTGCAATAAATTCAAACAATATGAAGAATAGAATAGAGAACATAGAAGACAAATATGATGAAGCAACTCATATGAATCTTCAATAACAATAAAATTTACAGCTACATGCCCCTCTGACTTACAAATTGAAATATACAATCATAAACATTTCTCAAAACTTCGTCTGGTCTTGGTCTGAACCACCCTCCTCTTTTTCATATCATTCGTCTGATGTATTTATAATCATAACATTTAACATGTCTTGCTTCTTGGGCACCTCTTTTCCAGTGTCATGTGGCTTCTCCTGTTTTTCCTATTCCTTATGTCAGAAGGAAACTCTGGTTAGTATGTGCGTGTAGGAGAAACTACCCTCTGTGGTACTTCGGGTTGACATTTTCTTGTCTCCTCGGTCAGACCCTCCATTCTTTCATTTAAGGGGGTAGTCATTCTTTCATTTACTGATTTCTCCTTGGGATAAGGATGAGACTTAACGCCTAGTTTTTTTCCATGCATTTCTCTCGAATTGGGCCCTATATAAGCATTTGATTGCGTAAATTACCAAGGGAAGTTTGGATCCACATCACTTCGACCCTCACAATCCACCACCAACTACCATGTACCTCTTTTCCTATACCATGGTTTTGATTGCGGGACCGCTCTAAGATTTTATCACTCGATCACTTTTCGTCCTCGCAATGGAGTGTTTTTGTTGATCTGTGTTGTCAAAACTACTAATGGATGAGCACCATGTGTCTTCAACACTTTAGCACTTAGGGCTTCGAGAGTTTTGGATAATGAAGCATGAAAAAATATCGGAGTGGTATGGGCCCAGAGTGACGTGGCGGCCTGAAATGAATGCTACGCAGCCTCATCAGATAAGTGCCATGTGTTGAATTGAAAAACACCCATTGGGTGGTAGGTCCTGAAACAACGTGTTAGCTTGACATCACTTTGGGACTTTATCTCTTTCAGACTTCAGGATGTTTGGATGGAAATATTCTGAAGTAACTTTCTCCCAGTTGACATGGAAGCTTCTCGTTACTTTGGGACATTGAGCTTCAGGATATTTTGGATGCAGACATGAATATCTCCCAAAGTACTTTATTCTGGTTAACGTGGCAGCTTCTCGTTACTTCGGGACTTCGAGCCTTTAGGTGATATTCCTTTCTTACCTGCTGCAAAGATCAACGGTTCTTGGTTATTTGAGATCAATGGTCCACAATTACTTTGAGAGTTTAGGCTTCAGGCCTTTTCATTGCATAGTTCTTACAATCCTCCATAGTGTCATATCTCTGAAGTGAGATATATGTTTCCATGCGTCCTCTTTATTTGGATGGACGAGAATTACTTCAGAACTTTTGGTAATTCTTCCTCTAGTGCTTCACTCCACAAACCTTCCGAAGTGCTAACTCTCTAAAGTGAGAGATCTAGCGTCGCATGTCCTCGTTGATGGGTGGACCAGATGAACTATGGGCTTCAGGCCTTCGGGAGTCCTTTACTCACTCAACTTTTTCTTTCTTCCTCCCAGAGTAGGAGATCACCTAACATGCGTCCCTTGCTTGAATATTGATGACCACGAGTGATTGCGAAGACTCAACTCGATCACTCTTTAATTTCCTTCCCGATCTCTGCAAAGAGAAGATGGTCATCCACAGTGGGATTGATATCAAATGTTGATATTTTGATCTAGAAAGATCAATGATCCTGAGTGATAACATAATCACAACTTACGAAAACTTTAACTTCCTTCTCGATCCCCGCAACGCCTCCCAACCATCGATCTCTCTCCTATGAGATCTGACGGTCGTGACTTAATATTTGCTTGATATGACAGATGATATTTCTCTCACTCATATCTTACAACTAGAAATTGAACTTGTTTCTTTGCTTGTATTTCAATCCCGAAATGGACTGCTCTGAATGTTGCATTTTGTTCATAGTTTTTTTCCTATGCATACAACATACTTGACCGACCTGTCTTTATTAACCAGAAGAGGAAAAAATTATAGGAAGGAAAGAATAAAAGAGAGAGACTCGACAGAGGTGTAGACCTAGGTGTTAACAATAGATATATATGACCCATGACAACTTTATGTGCTAACAATTTCCTTAGTTCCTTGAATTTTAAATAAAAAGTTATTGGAAGCAAGGAAACATTGAACATATAGAAAAAATTATTACACGGATATTTGACTTATATAAAAAAGATCCAAACTATCAAGTTTACATAAGTAATGGTTAATCCCCTGACATTCCATCCCAAAAAGTTCAAATTCATTAACATGGGTTAACGAAATTGGTAAGTTCCCGAAAAGTGTTATAATTGACATAACACTAATAAGAGAAACAAGTCGAGAGTTGTAACCTCCTTGATGTATTGACTCATACGACATTGATCGCCTACTTGTTGGGTATGTCCTATATTATTTGCACGATTAGTATTTCCTGAGTGTATGTGTCGGACGCACAGGGAGGTTAGAGGGGGTTGTAGCGCCCCCGAAAAAAAAATTATGCATCAAGACTGCATTTTCCAGGACCACATTATATTTAGGTGGTTTTTCGGCACGTAGATTCTTTGTTGATGGTTTTCTATTTCTTGTTAAGGAATTAGGGTTTTGGAGTAATACAAGTCATTGGGTTAGGGGTTTGGATGCCACTGGATCCTATATGTATTTTGTATTGTAAACATTGTAACATAATGAATGAATATAGAATATGCTGGTTTTCCTGGTTTGGGTTTCCAGGGAAAAAATCTTTGTGTAATGTTTGTATTTTCCATTGTATCTTTTCTGTTCTTTTTCTGAATAGTTGTTTGTAGTAGATATTGTACAAGGTTAGAATTTACACTACTTAGTAGCATTTCCTATTCTCAAGAAATTTATTATTGCATTGAAATACTTCCCTTTATGATTAGTTTACTTCACCTACCACTATGAATTAACATAATCACAATAATATCTCAAAAAATAATGAATGTAAGATTATTCCATACTAAAAGTACCATTGTCTCCCATTTTGCAATTTGTCTAGTGAGATTTAAGATTTACTATAATGTTCATTCTTTAATCAATCACCTTAGGAATCAACACACCAATTTGCATAATGTATTTGAGAATGTGATGCAAGGTGTAGCAAGGTGAATATAATTTCCCAAGTGATGGTATACATAGTGGTGTGTAATCAAGGATCAATAACATCCTTGAATAGAATCTACTTGTTAACTTTCTTTGTGCCAATAGTTTAATATAAGTTAGCATATCCCTGAATGCTCTCTAAAGCTTCATCGTGGTATTTTTTATCCCCGATATCTAGGGATAACTAGGAGATCATGTCTCGAGGCCCACATGGTCCTAGACATGGAGTACCGAGAGCAGGATTGACTTGAGCATGGTACTAGAGGGCCCATCTCTCTCCTTCTTTGTCATATTTGTCCTATCAGCAGTAGCAGTTTCCATCACCACCGGCCTGGGCTTGCATTGGAGAGGACTCTTGCTCCATGAGGTAATTGGTCTGAGGTATCATCGTATGTGTCATATTTGATTGTTATAACCTTCTTATATATGCATTAGGTTCCTTTAATTTATGATGACTGCTTGGATCTTACACTAATCCACTTGACCATTGTTGGGGTGATTGATTGGGTAACTTAGCAAGCTGATATTCATGGGTCTTGGTTAGCCACCAAAGGGGATTTGCACAGCCATCGTCCGCTCCCACCATCTTATCATATTTACATCTTATACCTCGCTCATCCATCCCATTCCCCTAGTCCGGCCATTAGGATGACCTTTGAGGGTTACATCTTGTCTTGTGGGAAGAAGAGGCTAAAGGACCAGGGGGTAAAAGCAACTGGTAAAAGATAAAATCCATAGGAAATAAAACCTAGAGATGCTTCTCCCAGGGGATCCCCGAGAAGGCAATAAAAAGCCTCTCAATAAGAAACTAAAGGGACCCTAAGAAAAATAATAATAAAAACAAGACCTAAACAAGAGGATGGGAGGTCTCATCACGAGCTGGCCCATTATGTTCATAGGTATTTAGTGGTATGACATTGCCACTATCTGGTCACCAAGCTAGGGCAGTGACCTTTGGTTGCATGGCCAAAGGAAAGGGGGTCTCATCACGAGCCAACCTTATCATTTCTGCGAAGATACCAGTGGGTAACATTGTCAGCTCTGGCCACCAAGCCAAGGCAGTGTCCTCTGGTAAGACCTTGAAGTAAAAAAGAAAGAAAAGCAATAAAAGAAAAATGAAGGCAATAAAGGGCTTGGAAAAAATGCATCCATGACGGGTACAACTCGCCTCCTACAAAGGAACCTACAGACAACACCTGCCCTTGGTCTTACTATGAATGGACATCCCTAAAAACCATATCACCGCATAAAACATGGCTTGAATGATCTTCTGAGGAAACTTTCCATATCTTGTGGGTATTAGCCCAATAGGTTGTTCTGTTGGTTTCCTTAGCTTTGTATAGTAGATCTGTGTAATATGTTTGAGCTCTTAGATGATATGTTAGGGATTTCATGCATATATTTGATAACTTTAATAATGAAATATGATTTACATTGCTATGATATATAGGACTAATGAGCCCATGGAGGGCGTAGTATTTGATGTGCAGGGCCATACCTGGTGGATAGGTACCAGAGGACCGGTACACATGGGGAGATGATTATCTCGGACCTCCATGGGGAAGAAGATCCCATTAGATGGTTGCTGGGATGGCAGAGGTAGGACAACGTCATGATGAGTTGTTGCATGAAGAAGACAGAAGGACGCCCTCACGAAGACACTTTGGTAGAGATTGACCTAGGGGGGATCACCCCCTGCAGATGGGATGATGGCTTTGATGGATAGGACATCACCCAGGGCAGGCTGGACGATTTCTGGAGCATGTGGCAGCGTGTTGGGACTATTTTTGACGTGTGGTAGGTTGCAGGAGCCCCAGAGGGGCTAACGTTTTTCTTTCTGGATGATGATGATGCCCTGAAAGGGCCAACGTCTCCCTCAGAGGGGCCTGATGTCCCCCTTTTTAGTTCATTTTTGGCATTTTTAGCATTTAATGTGACAAATAATGGAATAATGTTAAGTCATCCTTGTCGATTGTTTTTAATGACCTATTTTGTTAATTAAAGGTCATTTGGATGATATATATTAAGGACGTTGAGCCTCATTTTAGCATAACATAACTCGCTCTCTTGTGAGAGTGATACTTCTTAGCTTTTGTCTTGGTATTTTCTCTTGGAGTCAGGCGCTACACTTGAGGAGGATCATTTTTGGCATATTTATGGTGTTTTTATCATTGGAAGGTTTACAACTAGGGTTTGATTTAGCTCTTCATTGATTTGTAAGTATATTTTTCATGCAAAACTTCTTGATTGAATGGTTGTAG
>ML782688.1:271345-284227 GCA_009831015.1 Picea engelmannii | reverse complement strand
TTAATACATTAATGTATTAAAAACATTAAATGTATTAAATTCATTAATATATTAATGTATTAAATACATTAATGTATTAAATGTATTAAATGCATTAATCCATTAAATACATTAAGGTATTTAATACATTAATATATACATTAATAATGATTTACTAATATATTAATGTATTAATTATTAATAATTCTTTAATGTATTAATGCATTAATTGCATTAATGTATTAAATGGATTAATGCATTTAATGGATTAAATTTAATGTATTAACGTATTTAATACATTAATGTATATAATAATGTATTTAATACAATGTGTATTAAATATATTAATATATTCAATACATTAATGTATTGAATACATTAATCCACTAATATATTAATGTATTAATACATAAATTGATGCAGGAGCATCTCGACTATCAACGCAAGCAGGGAGCCAACGCATGTGTTTTTAAACACATGACATATAAGCTTGATAACTTTTTGAATTTTCATTAAAGCTGAAGCACCATGTCCTTCAATGAAACATTTATGAAGGAGCACCTATTATATTGTATCAGACCTCGAGCCTTACACTCTTATCTAAATTAGATAAGGAGACATTTAATCTAGTTAATGCAGGTAGATAGATGTTTAAGTCTAGATTAGACAATTTCAGTTTTCGAGAGGGAAAACGGATATAGACACCCTCCTTTGTACATTGTAGGATCATTCATCTTGGATTATTCATTCAGGAGAAAGAAGAGAGGGAAAGCAGAGAATTTGTGAAGAACACCCATGTACAGATGTTTTTGAATTAATAGAAGAGAGTCTTTGATTCAATTTCATGGTTGTTGTTGTTTCTTTGTGTATGTTGTTTATATGTTCATGAATGTTTGTTTTCTGGTCATGCATTTTCTTTGAATATGTTGTGCAAGTTATTTCAGAGTTTTAACTGAAGTCTGATAGAGAAGAGAATAAGTTTCAATTGTTTCTCTGTCTGAGCCAGGAGATTCCTGCATAGAGTGCAGTTGAATTCATCCGCATAGAGTGCGTTGATGAGGCTTGACAGTTAAACCCTTATTCTTATTCACCCAGAAGTTGATTGGGGTTGGTAGAGTCGTGCAGGAGGAGTGCAGACTGAACTTGAAGTCTCAGTGGCTAATCTAAGCAGAAGAAGATAGAGACTGTTGTTGCCGGAAGTGCACAGAGTCTGAAGGACTCAACACTTTCAGAGTTGTTGAAGGTCGAGTACAAGAAGTGTGCACAAGGTCTCTGAAAGAGTCAATGTTGACAAGCTCAGGAGGGATAGTTCCTTCGTGATACTGTGGAGAAGGACCCAGGAGAAGGTTCGAACAGGAAGGGGTTTTAGAGTGGAAGAAACCCTTAAGGAGGAGGAATTGATGGCCAGGTCTCGCCGAGGAGCCTCGCGAAGTCCTGTCGACCATCAGATCTTGGAGAAGTTGCGTGGGATTTAGCCATTTGGCGTAGGAAGGAACCAAGATCCATCAGAATTTCAGCTCATCAGGATATCAGAGGTTTCGTGTTCGTCGACTTTTGAAAAACGAAACCAGGATTTGTGATTCCCAAAGAGATCAGGACCATGGATCCCGAGCTGGACACGTGTCCGCTATCCGAAGAAATCGGGGATGGGCATTTGGGATTTTCCAGTCCAAAGGGATTGTGACCTTTGAAATCGCGATCACGTGATTCCCGATAGAGCAGAGAGAGGAGGCGACGTGGGAAGGAGATCGCACGTGCGTATCAGAGTTCGGGGTTCGGAGATTTGTGGTGCAAGTGAACCGTGACATCACGTGTGCCGATTTCCCGATAGGGAAATCCCCGACAGGAACAGAAAACATCACATTGAGACCCATCGGGGATATCGTTAGGAAGGAGAATTCTGTGGGTATCGAGAACCTCCGGCAGGAGTTTGAAGAGTAATTTGACTCTTCGGGCCCGGGAAGAAGAAGGTCCTGGTGAGCGTGGACATGCCCTCGGCAGACGTCTGCGCCAGTGTGGTATCAGAGCTCGGAAGACTCTTGTTTCTTGAAGCAGAGAAGAGGAATTTATCATTCCTCCTAGGAGATAAAGGCAATCACCTGGTCCAGAAGACAGGGATGTGCGAAAAAGAGGCAGGCCGACAGGAAATCCAGAAATGGAGCGACAAATGAGAGATCTTGAAGCAAGGCTTGAGGAGATGGAGATAACGCAGAGACGCGGAGTGGGTGCAGGGGATCTTAGTGATTCTGAAGTTGAAGAGGAAGTTGGACATGGAGAAGAGGTCACAACAGAGGATGCATCAACAGAGCGATTGATTAAAGCTATCGCCAGGATGCGTTCCAAGACCAAAATGGATATTCCAGCTTATGAAGGAAGCCTGGATGCAGAAGAGTTGTTGGACTGGATCAGAGCTCTTGACACCTACTTCAATTACGAGGATATCGAAGAAGATAAAAAGGTAAGGCATGTTGTTACCAAGTTGAAGGGACATGCAGCATTGTAGTGGGACGAGCTACAGACAGACATATGTTTCAAAGGAAAACAAAAGATTAAAAGTTGGGATCGAATGATTGCTAAGGTGAAGGCAAAATTCATCCCCAGGGATTTCCAGATCACACTGTTTAGGCGAATGCAGAACCTGAGACAGAAGTTAATGATGGTGAAAGAGTACACCAAAGAGTTTTACAAGCTCAATATCCGAGCAGGTCATCGGGAGAGCGATGATGAGAAGGTAGCTAGATACCTGAATGGTCTGAGATATGAAATTCAGGATGAATTAAGCATGGAAAATATCAGAACGGTGGAAGATGCTTACCAGATGGCTCTGAAAGCGAAGGAGAAGCTGGGTTGTAAGAAAAGCCAGCAAGGGCGAGGCAGAAGTCATCCCAAGAAGGAATGGAAGAAACCTGAAGGTAAGATTGAGAGAGGTGGAACCTCACAGCAAGGACAACAATATGCTGAGCCGAGGAGACAACATACAGAGCAGGGTGGCGGTTATGCTGATGCGAATACTTTTCCTCGCACCAGAGGAAGAGGAACTGGCCAAGGTGGAATCATCACATGTTTTACATGTGGAAAGGATGGACACAAAGCCATTGATTGTCCAAATAGGAAAACGAACAAAGGAGAAGATCACATCGTTGAGGCGCAAAGGCATGATGTTGAGAATGAGGACACCGGAAGTGGGAGGTCACTGACGGTTCACAAAGTTCTCTTAACACCCAAGAAAGAGGTGGAGGACACAGCTCAAAGGACCAGACTTTTCCGAACTACATGCAAAACCAAGGGTTGGAAATGCAAGGTTATTATGGACAGCGGAAGCACCGACAATCTCATTTCGACCGAGATGGTAGAAAATATGGAGCTGGATACGACTGATCACCCGAGTCCATACAAGGTTTCATGGCTATAGAAGGGACATCAGGTGAGTGTCACTAAACAATATTTAGTTGATTTCAATATGGGTGAATATAAGGATAAAGTCCTATGTGATGTCATTCCCATGGATGTCTGTCATGTATTACTGGGTAGACCATGGCAATATGACCGAAATGTGGTTCATGAAGGGAGAATGAACACATACACTTTGGAGAAGGATGGGAGGACACACATATTTCTTTCGAAAAAGGATGAGGAGGTGAAGTCGGAAGTAAGTAACACCATACTTCTCATGAGTGGGTAGGATCTTCTCACAGATATGGAGAAGAAGGAAGATCCACAATTCTTTGTGGTCAGGAAACTGAGAATTTTCCTAACTAGCACAAGAGTGGACGACTTGCCAGATGAGATTCAGAAACTGCTGGGAGAGTTCGTTGACATCATAGTGGATGAAATACCTCGTTCCTTGCCACCGATGAGGAGTGTGAGTGATCACATTGACCTTATACCAGGATCCAGTTTACCAAATAAAGCTGCATATCGGTTGACGCCACAGGAAAATGAGGAAGTCAAAAGGCAAGTGCAGGAGTTGCTGGATAAAGGACTAGTCAGTGAAAGTCTTAGTCTATGTGTTGTTCCAATGGTACTAAGTCCAAAGAAGGATGGAGGTTGGAGAATGTGCACTGACTCCAGAGCGATTAACAAAATCACCATCAGGTACAGATTTCCACTGCCGAGAATGGATGATCTGATGGATTGCCTGAGTGGGGAAAATTACTTTTCAAATATTGATCTGAAGAGTGGATATCATCAGATTCGCATGAGGGAAGGTGATGAATGGAAGACAACATTCAAGACAAACGAAGGTTTGTACGAATGGCTAGTCATGTCGTTTGTCTTGACAAACACGCCGAGCACATTCATGAGGCTGATGAATGAAGTCCTAAATGAATTCATCGGGAAGTTTGTAGTCGTATATCTGGATGATATATTGATCTACAATAAGACGAAGGCTGAAAATTTGGAACATTTGGCCATTGTAATGAGAAAGCTACAACAGGAGAAGTTGTTGATCAACATGAAGAAGTCCTCATTTATGAAGACAGATCTCATTTATTTGGGTTTTGTCATATCAGAAAATGAGTTGAGGATGGATCCGAGTAAGGTGGAAGTGATTAAGAGTTGGTCATCACCGAGAAATGTTTTCAAGGTGAGAAGCTTCCATGGGTTGGCAAGTTTCTACAGGAAATTTATTAGAAACATCAGTGGAATTAGTGCAGCAATGATGGACACAGTCAAGAAGAGACAAATATTTTCATTGGACAACAGAGGCTGAGAAGAGCTTCAATTTGTTGAAGTGGAAGATCACCGAATAGCCGGTGTTGGTGTTGCCAGATTTCAAGAAGACATTTCAAGTGAAATGTGATGCAAGTGGTTTTGCCATAGGAGCGGTCTTAAGTCAAGAGGACAAACCAGTTGCATATTTCAGCGAGAAGTTGGATGAAGAAAAGATGAAATACTCCACGTATGATAAAGAGTTTTATGCCATCATACAGGCATTGAAGAAGTGGAGGCATTACTTGATCACGAAGGAATTTGTATTGTACAGCGATAATCATGCATTGCAGTTTATGAGTCAATAGGATAAGTTGAACCAAAAGCATGCAAAATGGGTAGAATATATGAAGAATTTCATGTTTGTGATTAAACACATTTCAGGAACTGCTAACAAAGTGGCTGATGCTTTGAGCAGGAAATGTTTGTTGCTGCAAGAATTTTGAGTCAAAACATTGGGTTTTGAGAATCTGAAGGACATGTATGCAGGAGATGCAGACTTCGGGGAAGCATATGAAGTAGCTGAGAATCTCATTCTCAGAGATCGGAGCCCATGGATAGACTACATGATCTAGGAGGGATTGCTATTTAGAGGCAATCAACTGTGTATTCCAGATTGCTCCATGAGGGAGAATCTGCTAAAGGAAAAGCACAGCGGGGGATTAGCAGGTCACCTTGGCCATGACAAAACATTTGCGAAGCTAAGCGAATCATATTTTTGGCCAGGGATGTGAAATGATGTCAAGAGGTTTGTTGACAGGTGTCGAATTTGTCAACATTCGAAGGGTTGGAAGAAGAATGTCGATTTTTATTAGCCATTACCCATACCTGAGAGGCCATGGGAGGCAATCAGCATGGATTTTGTATTGGGTTTGCCAAGGACATAGAGAGGGGCTGATTCCATATTTTTGGTGGTGGAAAGGCTCTCGAAGATGGCACATTTTATTTCGTGTCAGAAGACTAGCGATGCGACTCACATCGCAAACTTGTTTTTCAAAGAGGTTGTTAGACTTCATGGATTGCCGAGAAGCATAGTCTCGGACAGGGACACCAAATTCATAGGTCATTTTTGGAGGACGTTATGGAAGAAGCTAGGGACAAATTTGGCTTTTAGTTCATCTTACCATCCGCAAAAAGACGGACAGACTGAGGTGGTCAACAGATCTTGGGAGACTTGTTGAGAAGCCTCGTGAAAAAGCACCATGGCAGCTGGGAAAACATATTGCCACACGCAGAGTTTGCATACAAGGATTCAGTGAATCAGAGTACAGGAAAAAGCCCATTTCAGATTGTGTATGGGACACAACTGAGGGGAGTTTCTGAACTCAGGGAGTCAGAACAGACTGCGACTAGCAGTGCTAGTGCAGAGGAGTTCACTGAGGTGATGAAGGAACTTCACGGTAAGGTCAAGCAACGATTGATAAATTCAAATCAGGAGTATAAGCACAGAGCAAATCAACATCGTAGACAACTTCAGTTCGAAGTTGGAGATCTTGTTATAGAAAACTTGAGGAAGGAAAGGTTCCCAAGGGGAACATACAACAAACTGAAGATGAAGAAAATTGGGCCATGCAGAGTCCTCAAGAAATTTGGAGAGAACGCTTATGGAATTGAGTTGCCCGATGGCATTGGGATATCTCTGATATTTAATGTTTTAGACTTATACCCATACAAGTCTGGAGAAGAAGAGGTTGGAGCTAAGGAACCAGTGATCCACTGGCAGAAGCAATTACCAGTTGCAGAGAAGCCACAAATGTAGTGCATACTAGACAAACGAGTGGGAAAGAAGACCAGGCGAAAGCAATACTTCGAGTACCTGGTGAAATAGACGAATCACTCAGTCGAAGATGCTAGATGGGAGACTAAAGAAGTGATACAGAAGCATGGACAAACCGTGCAGGAGCTCATGGGGCATCGCGACTATCAACGCAAGCGTTGAGCCAACGCATGTGTTTTTAAACACATGACATATAAGCTTGATAACTTTTTGAATTTTCATTAAAGATGAAGCGCCATATCCTTCAATGAAACATTTATGAAGGAGCACCTGTTGTATTGTATCAGACCTCGAGCCTTACGCTCTTGTCTGAATTAGATAAGGAGACATTTAATCTAGTTAATGCAGGTAGATAGATGTTTAAGTCTAGATTAGACAGTTTCAGTTTTCGAGAGGGAAAATAGATATAGACACCCTCCTTTGTACATTGTAAGATCATTCATCCGGGATTATTCATTCAGGAGAAAGAAGAGAGAGAAAGCATAGAATTTGTGAAGAACACCCATGTACAGATGTTTTTGAATTAATAGAAGAGAGTCTTTGATTCAATTTCATGGTTGTTTTTGTTTCTCTGTGTACGTTGTTTATATGTTCATGAATTTTTGTTTTCTAGTCATGCATTTTCTTTGAATATGATGTGCAAGTGATTTGAGAGTTTTAACTGAAGTCTGATAGAGAAGAGAATAAGTTTCAATTGTTTCTCTGTCTGAGACAGGAGATTCCTGCATAGAGTGCATTTGAATTCATCCGCATAGAGTGCGTTGATGAGGCTTGACAGTTAAACCTTTATTCTCATTCACCCAGAAGTTGATTGGGGTTGGTAGAGTCATGCAGGAGGAGTGCAGAATGAACTTGAAGTCTTAGTGGCTAATCTGAGCAGAAGAAGACAGAGACTGATGTTGCCGGAAGTGCACAGAGTCTGAAGGACTCAACACTTTGAGAGTTGTTGAAGGTCGAGTACGAGAAGTGTGTGCAAGGTCTCTGAAAGTGTCAAAGTTGACAAGCTCAAGAGGGATAGTTCCTTCGTGATACTGTGGAGAAGGACCCAGGAGAGGGTTCGAACAGGAAGGAGATTTAGAATGGAAGAAACCCTTAAGGAGGAGGAATCGATGGCCAGGTCTCGCTGAGGAGCCTCACGAAGTCTTGCCGACCATCAGATCTTGGAGAAGTTGCATGGGATTTAGCCATTTGGCATAGGAAGGAACCAAGATCCATCAGAATTTCATCTCATCGGGATATCAGAGGTTTCGTGGTCGTGGGACTTTTGAAAAATGAAACCGCGATTTGCGATTCCCAAAGAGATCAGGACCGTGGATCCTGAGTTGGAAACGTGTCCGCTATCCAGAGAAATCGGGGTTCGACATTCGGGATTTTCCAGTGAAAAGGGATTGTGACCTTTGAAATCGCAATCACACGATTCCTGATAGAGCGGAGAGAGGAGGTGACGTGGAAAGGAGAGCACACGTGTGTATCAGAGTTCAGGGTTTGGAGATTTGTGGTGCAAGTGAACCACGGCACCGCATGTACCGATTTCCTGATAGGGAAATCCCCGACAGGAATGAAAAACATCACATTGATACCCATCGGGGTTCGGGGTTTTGGTTACCACGAGAATCATTCCCACAAGATTCGCGATAAGGCAAAACCCAATTTCCCGATAAGGCAAAGGGGAGATCGCTAGGAAGGAGAGTTCTGTGGGTATCGAGAACCTCTGGCAGGAGGTTGAAGAGTAATTTGACTCTTCGGGCCTGGGAAGAAGAAGGTCCTGGTGAGCGTGGACGTGCCCTCGACGGACGTCTGCACCATTAATCCATTAAATACATTAATGCAATTTATTCATTAATACATTAATACATTATTAAAGAATTATTAATACATTAATATATTTAGTAAAACATTATTAATGTATTAATACATTAATACATTAGTAAAGTATTATTAATACATTTATTAAAGCATTATTAATGTATTAATAGATTAATATATTAAATTCATTAAGTATATTAAATTCTTATGCAGAATCACAATCCTAAGCGATAACAGAATCACAACTTGCGCAAACTTTAGCTTCCTTCTCGATCCCCGCAATGCCTCCCAACGATCCTGAGCGATAACAGAATCACAACTTGCTCAAACTTTAACTTCCTTCTCGATCCCCGTAATGCCTCCCAACCATCGATCTCTCTCCAATGAGATCCTGAGCGATAACAAAATCACAACTTGCGTAAACTTTAACTTCCTTCTTGATCCCCGCAATGCCTCCCAACCATCGATTTCTCTCCAATGAAATCTGACGGTCGTGACTTAATATTTGCTTGATATGACAGATGATCTTTCTCTCGCTCATATCTTACGGCTAGAAATTGAACTTGTTTGTTTTCTTATATTTCAATCCCGAAATGGACTGCTCTGAATGTTGCATTTTGTTCATAGTTTTTTTCCTACGCATACAACATACTTGACCGACCTGTCTTTATTAACCAGAAGAGGAAAAACTTATAGGAAGGAAAGAATAAAAGAGAGAGACTCGACAGAGGTGTAGACCTAGGTTTTAACAATAGCTACATATGAGACAACTTTATGTGCTAACAATTTCCTTAGTTCCTTGAATTTTAAATAAAAATTTATTGGAAGAAGGAAACATTGAACATATAGAAAAAATTATTACATAGATATTTGACTTATATAAAAAAGATCCAAACTATCAAGTTTACATAAGTAATGGTTAAGCCCCTGACATTACATCCCAAAAAGTTCAAATTCATTAACATGGGTTAACGAAATTGGCAAGTGCCCCAAAAGTGTTATAATTGACATAACACTAATAAGAGAAACAAGTCGAGAGTTGTAACCTCCTTGACGTATTGACTCATAGGACGTTGATCACCTACTTGTTTGGTATGTCTTATATTATTTTCACAAGTATTATTTCCTGGGCATATGTGTCAGATGTACAGGGAGGTTAGAGGGGGGTGCAACGCCCGTGAAAAAAAAATTATGCATCAAGACTGCATTTTTCGGGACCACATTATATTTAGGTGGTTTTTCGGCACATAGTTTCTTTGCCGATGGTTTTCTATTTCTTGTTAAGGAATTAGGGTTTTGGACTAATACAAGTCATTAGGTTAGGGGTTTGTATGCCACTGGCTCCTATATGTATTTTGTATTGTAAACATTGTAACATAATGAATGAATATAGAATACGTTGGTTTTCCTGGTTTGGGTTTCCAAGGGAAAAATCTCTGTGTAATGTTTGTATTTTCCATTGTATCTTTTCTGTTCTTTTTATGAATAGTTGTTTGCAGTAGATATTGTACAAGGTTAGAATTTACACTACTTAGTAGCATTTACTATTCTCAAGAAATTGATTATTGCATTGAAATGCTTCCCTTTATGATTAGTTTACTTTACCTACCACTATGAATTAAGATAATCACAATAATATCTCCAAAAATAATGAATGTAAGATTATTCCATACTAAAAGTACCATTGTCTCCCATTTTGCAATTTGTCTAGTGAGATTTAAGATTTACTATAATGTTCATTCTTTAATCAATCACCTTAGGAATCAACACACCAATTCTCATAATGTATTTGACAATGTGATGCAAGGTGTAGCAAGGTGAATATAATTTCCCAAGTGATGGTATACAGAGTGGTGTGTAAACTAGGATCAATAACATCCTTGACTAGAATCTGCTTGTTAAATTTCTTTGTGCCAATAGTATAATATATATTAACATATCCTTGAATTCTCTCTAAAGATTCATCGTGGTATTCTCCCTTTAGGATTATAGACTCACCATGTTGTGTTAGTATTGTAAGGAAATATATGTCAACCATGTGATATTAAGTGTTTCATCATCAATTCAAAATGCTTCCACAATAGGACCCCAAAATTCATGTCTCAATTGAACTTTATTTTGATAAATAAAAAAATCACCATAGCCAAGGATGTAAAAGGTTCATGTTGAACTTTGATCGAGAACCTTTGCAATAATCTCCTTTCCTCTGCCTGCTTGCAATATCTGAGACTTCACCGGTACCTCCCAACCAATGTTAGGGATACTCTTTTTCCCCCTTATCCCCCCAATATGGAAAGGGGCCACGCACACACACACTAAAAAATCTTCTAGCTCCTAGGTTGTCTCGCAAGGTAGAGCCACCACTCCCTCTCAAGATGGGCATCCCAACTCTCACAAGTGAAACCAATAAAAAATTATGTAGCATAACATTACTCATAACTAGTGTGATCCATTTCTCATCTCAGCCATTTTTTTTATAGAATTTTCCCAGAACTCATCCCCACTTGCATAATTAATTCGCTTTTTAATTTATATAATTTAAAATTATTTCCTCCTTACACTTGTCACCCTTTCCCCAATTTGCACAAGTAAAACCACATTTAATTTTAATAAAATTTGTTTTCCCACACCCTTCCTAAATTATCTCCTTGAATCACTCGTAGTTGTCTCTTTATTCCCTTTATTTCCAATTAATGACTAATTCCTTACTAAATCTGAGTTGAGTTAAAATATGATTCTTCTTTAGTTAGACTAAAGTTAACTAGACTCTAGATTCATTTCTATGCATACACATTCTCTCCTCTATGTTTCTTTCTTATTTTAAAAACTCCATTTTAATAATTTCTTACACCTATGTGCCTTAAATCATATCATTAGGATTATTTCAATTTACTTAATTCTCGGAATTATTTACCGCGTTCCCCTTTTTCTTTAGTTATTAATTTCAGTTTAGCCTCTTTACAAAACTTATAGTCAAGCTTAATTAAATTTTATTTGCAAAGGCTTAGAATCTTATAGGGATTTATAATTAATAATTTCAATCCTTAATTAATTAATTAATTAATTGATTGATTGATCTGACAGTGCTCGAGATTTTATAAGGTTAGTTATTTGTTGTAGGTTTTCTAGGCCACCTAGATTCATTGATTGGATTTTTTTATCTATGTGACATGCCCTTAAAGATGCACTCTGTGCTCCAAGGGTGTCACTCTTCTTTGACTGGTTTTGGTAGTTTTCCAACCCCTAGAGTCATCACTCCATTCGAGAGACCTTGTGAGAGACTAAGGGCTTCTAAGGAATAAGGACCCTACCTTATTGTGTGCCCCTTAGAAATGTTCATGAGAAATTGTCTCAATCTTCCCTCTTGACATCGTGGACATATAGAACTAGGTAATCGTTAACCTACAATTCGAGCCATGGGGAGAGTGCTTGTAGGCTATGACATGGACATTTCCACACCTTTGCCTCAATATCTTGTCTATGTGCATGGCCCCTTTACTCCTTATGTAATTCATATTATCAATAAATTGTCAGCCTGCATCCATCAATGAAACATTGTTGATGATCGATATACAAAATCATACTATAATCGATCATATGTCACATATGCATAAATGAAATACTCAAACCAATACAATCCACTTTGTAACATCCCGCTCTCGCGCACTGAGAAAACTTATTATTTGAGGACACTTGCTCGCAAGTGATCGGGACTTTTCTGATATTAATACATTTATACTTGATTATGATGCGTTATGATAGACGACATGATGTTTTCACTACTTGCTTTAGACAAGTGCTATTGACTTAGTTTTATTGAGTGTGCAGGGTTTTGGACCTTGAGGATGCAGAGGCATCGGTGGAACCCCTTGGACTCCGGATTGAGTCAGGGAGTGTGCTATTTAGGATGATTTATTTACCGTGATATTTTTATTGATTTGATGATATGTTGTTGACATGTTCTGACATGATGGTTGATGATGCAGGATGACGATAACTTACTGACCAGACTCACATATGGAGTAAAGGGGCAACACTTGATTTCCAGAGAGGTTGAGGGAGAGGTGTGGATAGCAGCCCTGCCACAGCCTACTAGCACTCCCGCCGTGGATCGAACTGTAGGTTAACGATCAGCTAGATCGAGAGGATCCATGATGCTGTGAGGGCGGACTATCACAGTCGCTCACGATGATTCTAAGGGGCGCGCAATAAGGCGGGGGCCTTATTCTTTAGAGCCCTTAGTCTCCCACAAGTTCACCTAGTGGAGTGTTGACTCCAGGGGTTATATATGTCTACCAATCAGTCAAGTCGGCAAGTGACACCCTTGGAGCACGTGGTGCATTCTGAAGGGCATGTCGCGCAACAAAAACGAACGAGGCAAGTGGCACACTTAGAGCACGTAGTGCGTCCTGAATGGCACGTCGCATTGAAGATAATGATGAGACAAGCCTAGATGACCCTAATACCTTAACGCCTTAAACAATTCTTGAAACGACTCCCCTAATCAATTGTTGCCCAGTTCAAATCTAAACCTAAATTTAAAACATCTCTAAAATAAAATTTTGTTTAGCCTTAAGAAAAAGACCCTACAGAAATAAACATAAAGA
>ML782688.1:235369-251027 GCA_009831015.1 Picea engelmannii | reverse complement strand
CTCTGGTTATTGCCACTTCGATGCTAAGGCAAAGGGCTCGTGCCGAGGAGAAGGCCCTGCTCTCTACCATTGCAGAGAAGGAAACTGGATGCAGCAATCTGGGTTCTGTCAATTTGGAGGAGCAATTGTACTCGGGCTGCATCATCGAGGAGGACTTATCGCTGGAGGACCTGTCGACCATGGCAGCTCCAAGCGACAGAGTGGAGGCTGGTAGTGGGGATGATCATCACACTTTCAGATTGGATGACGACTTGCCTGGTTGCATCATTGACGAAGAGACTCCTTGGCAGAGTATGGATACGCCGTTTGTTGCTGAAGACGCGCAGGGTGACGTGAAGCAAATGGAGAACAGAAGCGGCGGGCAGGAGGACGAGTTCGACGGTGGTGACATGCACAGTTTTCTTTCACGAGAGGAGCACTTGTCATTGTTGTTCGAGCTCCGAGGCCACATGGCTGACCTGGAGCACCGAGCACTCATAATGGGACAGCGCCTTGACGTCCTGTTCGATGCCCACTCCGACGCTCCTACACGGCGCAGGTGTCCACTCTGCTCTCAGTCATTCGCCATCCCGGCTGGCTCCACGTGGAAGACCAAYGAAGAMGACAGGTCACCAATYTCCTAGGGTTTTCATGTTTTATGGTTTTAGATYTAKGTTACTGTTTTTATATTCCACTAGACTTCAGGCASCTGTTCTGGTTTCCTTCGGGCAGAACAGGTGCCAATGGATTATAGTTGTTTTGCCTTGTTTCTATGCTGGTTTCCGGTCTCCGGCAGCATTTTGGACGTTTTAGACTGTTGACCATGTACACTCTGTTACAGATTTTTGATAATATATAATAGCAGGATCTCCCCCTTTTTATTTAAAAAAAATAAAATAATACATAATTCATATTATAAAATAATACATAATTCATATTATAATTTGATAGCATTAAAAATATATATATATTTAAGATTTTGAATTTATATAATTTTTAAATTGCAAAGTAACAATCACGATAAAATTTATATTATTATTTGAATCATAAATTGTTATTTAAATGATTTCTAATTTTCACAATAGCATCAACTACTCAATTTAAGGGATTAGTGATACTAAAATTCAAATTCTTTTTTTTTTCAAATATTCACTTATAGCATACCATATCTCAATGGATTAACATAATTTTTCCACTACATGTACCTTCCCATAATAACTCCGTTTCTCTTTGCATGTGACATTATTTTTTGGTATTTTAAAAATGTGTAACATCCAATAGTCAACAATAAGTATAAAATTCAGCCTACTATTTGAATCATAAAATGTTAAATTCAACCTACTATTTGAATCATAAAATGTTATTTATATGAATTGTAACTTTCACAATGACATCAATTAGCATAAAATTCTTATTATTTGAAAAAAAAATTATATTTTAAAAATGTGTGACATCCAATAGTCAACAATAAGTATAAAATTCAGACTAATAAATATAAAATTAAGACTACTGTTTAAATCATAAAATTTTATTTATATGATTTCTAACTTTCACAATGACATCAATTAGCATAAAATTCATATTATACATTATTTTTTTCTATTTTAAAAATGTGTGACATTCAATATTATTGAAAAATTATTATTTTTATATCATTTAAAAAAAATTAAATATATAATTATTATTTTTTATATCTAATATTGTATATGGAAAAAATTATAAATATAATAATAAAAACGACTAGAACATATTCAAAAATTAAATATAAATATTCTAATTAAAAATATTAAATTAAAAAAATCTAGACACCTTATCCACATTTATAAAATCAAATCAGATATATATGTAATATTTTACTAGCAACAACCACTTTTATGTAAAAAGTGGTTGATATACGTCGATCGACACCATTTTCCACCTTTTTCAATTAATGACGCAGATCGGCATATATCAACCACTTTTTACATAAAAGTGATTGTTTCTAGTTGATCGTCGTCATGCCTAAAATAACATTAATACATTAATGTATTAAAAAATATATTAATGTATTAATTATTAATAATGTTTTAATGTTTTAATTACATTAATGTATTAAATGGATTAATGTATTTAATGGAATAAATTTAATGTATATAATAATGTATTAAATACAATATGTATTAAATATATTAATATATTCAATACATTAATGTATTGAATACATTAATCCATTAATATATTAATGTATTAATACATTAACGAATTATTAATAATTAATACATTAGTGAAGCATTATTAATACATTAATATATTTAGTAAAACATTATTAATACATTAATACATTAGTAAAGCAATATTAATATATTAATACATTAATAAAGTATTATTAATACATTTAGTAAAGCATTACTAATGTATTAATACATTAATATATTAGTAAAACACTATTAATATATTAAATTCATTAAATACATTAAATTTTGTAAATACATTAATGTATTAATTATTTTATAAATAAAAACAAAAATATTAATATTAAAACATTAATATGAATTAATACAGTAAAAAATATCAATATATTATTAATACATTAATAATACATTATAATAGTGTATTAACTCATTATATTAAATGTATTAATAAAACACTAGCAAATACATTAGCTAATAAATTATAATAGTATATTAACTCATATTTTAATAATGTATTAATAATGTATTAATGTTAAAGTAATACATTATTATAAAATAATAATATATTTTTATTATTAATACATTATTATACAATAATAAAGTAATACATGAATAAAACATTAATACATTAAAAAAAATATTAAAGTAATAAAAAAAACATAAAATTATTATATTAAGGTACTAATACATTAATAAAATATTTATACAATAATAAAGTAATACCTTAATTAATAAGGTAATGATACATTAATAAAATAAGAATACATTAATACTTTAATAATATATCACACAAATTAATATATTATAATAATCTATTAACTAATTATTATGTTATTATAATGTTAAAATATTTTATAAATAACATGTTTAAAGATCATTAATAAATGTATTAATAAATCACTAACAAATATATTAAGTAATAAATTATAATTGTATATTAAATCATTATTATTGTGTTTAAATATAATATAGTTAATATATTTATATATTCTTAATTAATAAATTAATGTATTAATAAAATATTTATATATTATGAAATGATACATTAATAAAGTATTGTTAATTAATACATTAATAAAGCATTAAAACATTATAAAAATATTTAATTTATAATAATACATTAATATATCATTATTACATAAATAGAAAACATTGACCATCATCATCACCACCACCATGATGATGACTATGGTTAAGAATGATAGCATGTGCTTCACCAGCACGATAGTTAACTCCAATCGATGATGACCTGTACAATGACTATTCCTGATATATATATATATATATATATATATATATATATATATATATATATTGATTGTTGCATTGCGACAACTGTAAATGTTTATGACAATGGAAAATTATATTGAGAGTTCTTGATCACAATGTGACGTTGGACAATGTTCGTCACAATGCGACATTGGCAAATGTCGTCACATTTCAACGTTAGAAAATGTTCGTCAAAATGCGACGTCTGGAAATGCTCATCAAAATGCGACATTGGAAAATGGTTCTCACATTGCGACGTTGATAAATGTTCATCACAATGTGACCTATGGAAATGTTCATCATAATGCAATGTTTGGAAATAGTTGTCACATTGTGGAATCATCTTTTAATTTTGCAACGGTGGGAAAATGGTTGTCATAATGTGGCATCAGGAATTTTTTGTCACATTATGACGTTTGAAAATGTTCGTCACATGGTGACATTGGGAAATGTTCGTTCGAGTGCGACGTTGGCAAATGTTAGTCACAATGAGATGTATGGAATCATGTTTTACTTTATAGAGAATGATTTATATTTTTCCTAAGGAAATTGATAACAAAAGGGAAATGTTCGTCATATTGTGATGATGGGAAATGTTCGTCACAATGCAACATTGGGAAATGGTTATCACACTATGACGTTGATAAATGTTCATCACAATGTGACCTATGGAAATGTTCATCATAATGCAATGTTTGGAAATAGTTGACACATTGTGGAATCATCTTTTAATTTTGCGACGGTGGGAAAATGGTTGTCATAATGCGGCATCAGGAATTTTTTGTCACATTATGATGTTTGAAAATGTTCGTCACATGGTGACATTGGGAAATGTTCGTTCGAGTGCGACGTTGGAAAATGTTAGTCACAATGAGATGTATGGAATCATGTTTTACTTTATAGAGAATGATTTATATTTTTCCTAAGGACATTGATAACAAAAGGGAAATGTTCGTCACATTGTGATGATGGGAAATGTTCGTCACAATGCGACATTGGAAAATGGTCGCCACATTGCGACGTTGGGAAATATTCATCACAATGCGACATAGGGAAATGTTCATCATAATGCAATGTTTGGAAACACTTGACACGATGTAGAATCATCCTTTACTTTTGCGACACTGCGAAAATGGTCGTTAGAATGTGGCGTCAAGAATTTTTTGTCACATTGCGACGTTCGAAAATGTTCATCACATTGCGACATTGGGAAATGTTCATCAGAATGCGACGTTTGGAAATGTTAGTCACAATGAGATGTATGGAATCATGTTTTACTTTTTAGACAATGATTTATATTTTTCCTAAGGACATTGATAACAAAAGGGAAATGTTCATCACATTGCGATGATGGGAAACGTTCGTCACAATGCGACATTGGGAAATGTTCGTCACATTGCGACGTTGGAAAATGTTCATCAGAATATGACATAGGGAAATGTTCATCATAATGCAATGTTAGTCACAATGTAATGGACATTGTGAGAGTTATAATCATGCATATCGTTGAATTGAATGTTAATGTTATTGCATAATGAGAGACTTTAATAGTAATATTTTAAGAGGTTCACTCTACAACAATGTGATATAACAACATGATTTAAAAGTGAAAAATTGATTTCCATTAACTTAACATTATTTTAGAGATGTCAAGAGAAATATATTTTGTGTTTGAAATTGGTCTTGTACTTTACATTGAAGAGTGTGTCACATAGCCACATTTAGAGAGGAATAATTTTATGAGGTTAACATCAATATTTGTGACATACAAGAAGATGACATTGAATTAAGTAATAAAAACGTGCAAGATTAAGTTTCACGTTCATAAAGTAAGAGGTAAACACTAAAATTAATCCATATTGTGACATTTTAAATGTAATAAGATGAATAACTTGAATGGAATGAGCCATATTGAGAGTTATTTTGTTGTCTTTCCATTTAACAATAAACTGTTCATCCAAATTTAATGTTGTTTAAGAATAAAATATTCGTCAAACCAATATAAAATTAATTGTATTCAAACATTATAATTCATGGTGTTTATTGATCCTATGAAGATTTAAATACAATGATGTTTATTGATGATATAAAGATTTTAATTCACTATTTCCCCAAGCATTATATTTATTGTATAGTCAATATTAACATTATATTCATGTAATATTAATTACATTAATATCACATTGTTAACATAACATTATTAAAGAAACATCTTCAAGATAATATTATTAACATTAATGTAACAATATAAAATTTATATTTATGTAACATTATCATTATTAAGATTATTAATGTAACATTATTGTATTATTAATACATCATTAATGTAACATTATTAATTAAGTAGATACTTTTATAATATTAATATTAATAATTATAATGTATTACTATTTTATTAATGTATTGATTTTCTAATTTATATTATATAGAAACAAATTTAAAATCAACCACCTAAACAATAACATTTTATTCTCAATCATAAATAATTAATAATTGTAATTTTTTAATTATAAATAACTAAAAATCCTATATCAATTCCATATAAAATCCTATAAATTTTAATACTACTTATTTATAAACAATAATTTCACTCCATTTAAAATATTTTAAAATATAGTATAGTGTCAAAAGTTTATAAATCAACATAAACAACTATATTAAAAACATAATGTAGTGTCAAAAGTATATTAAAAACATAGTGTAGTGTCAAAAGTTTATAAATGGATATATTATTAAATTACATTTTATAAGAAAACGTGTTATTGAAATTGGCTTTCAATATGACATTTTATAAGCAAAAGTGTTATTGAATCTTACATTAAATATGCCTATATTCAAATTTTGGTACGTAGTACATAGTTTTAAGCGTCCACGTCGAGTCTTCTTCAATGAAGGAAGCAAAGTCTTTAGTGATACGACTCTTTTTTCTTCAATGGCAGGAATTTAGTTATGAAGGCGTGGTTAAATGTTCAAATTTTATTTTCTTTCATTTAACTAGTGTTTTTTTCAGGTTAGAAATGCAATTTCTTTTATTTTTGGTAATTATTCAAATTACTATTTCTTAATATAAAATTATTCAAAATTATTACTAAATTGCAAAGTTCATGAATTAAGTACGAAGAAGAACGATCAGTGCAATCATTTCACTAATTATGGTTTGAAAATTATTAATAAAAACTTTTAAAAATTAAAAAATTCAAACATTTTTTATTGACTAAAGAAACTATAGTGGGCGGGTTGCTCCAACTTGCTTATCATTAATCGTGTTAGTAAATTATTTATTTGATTTCGGCTACTGGTCAGCTTCACGAACTACCAACTCATGATCATGAATGATCCCTCCATACTTCAAAAACATTTTTAAACAAACATAGTTTATCAAAAACATTTTTAAACGAACGTTTTTTTTCAAAACTATTACTAACCCAATATTGTTTTGCCATATTACTACAAATATGACTGTATACTTACGGAGATGTTGTACAGTATATCTATAAAATTAATAATGGAAATTTGTTGCACTGAATCTGACCAAACAAATCATTATATGCATATCAAAAGAGAACTTTTTTAAACGAATGTTTTTTTTCAAAACTATTACTAATCCAATATTGTTTTTCCATATTACTACGGATATCACTGTATACTTATGAAGACGTTGTACAGTATATCTGTAAAATTAATAATGGACATTTTTTGCACTGAATTCGATCAAACAAATCATTATATGCATATCAAAAGAAAATGTTATATTGTGAAATTTACAGATGTTGTATTGATTATATAAAATAAACTCTAGAAACATCCAAGAAGCTTCAAAAGACAAAATTTGTATAGGAAAAACATTATACAGTATATCTATAAAATTAATAATGGACCTTTGTTGTTGTTGTAAAATTAATAATGGACAGTGGTTGTTGCTTTTAGCTTTCACACATTTTTTTGATAGGCATCCATTTTCTCCCAATATCTTGTTGTAAAAGTAATAGTCCACATTGGTTGCTTCTTTTAGCATTGGCATTTTTTTGATAGGTGTCCATTTTCTCCCAATATCTTGGTTCTCTTTCCTATACAACCTTTCCTACAACCAACCTACAATAACATATATTTTTAGGTTTAGGGTCAATTTTTTAAGGTTTTCAATGAAATTGTAATTTAAAACAAATTGCAAGTGGAAAATGACATTCAGATTTAGTATGATTCCCATCATTAATTAAATGTAAATTTCCACTTGTAATTTATCTAAATGATAAACAATGATAAAAAAATAATATGAATTGAATTAAGTTAAATAATGAGAGTAATACCATATTATATAGATTTGGTAATTTATTTTGATACCTGAATGCATATAGATACTCGGTGGTGTGGACCATGATCTTCAGCGGCGGTCTAGAGCAGATTGGGTGTTCCCTGGACAATATGAGGACCTGCGATAACAACACATTTACTACCAAGGAACACTGGAGGGTTAGAGATTTAATTCAGATGGTGGATGAAATCCATTTGTTGTAGAATGACATGCATAATATCCATTCAACACAGATACAGGCGATGGTTAAGGTATATGATTCCTGCAAATAAATAAAACCTTAATCCATGATTCTGAGAAATAAATACCCAATCGGAATTGTAAAGGAAAAAATATATAAATTTCAAAACCTTTTTTTACCCTAATATCGTTTCGTACTAGCATAAGAATTTGTAGCATATTGTTGATCACTAATTAAATAACCTTAACCATTATTCCCCGACACATCGAGAAATTTGAAAGGGCGTCCAAACCTGGCATCCAGCGTAACCACACCTGTGTTTTATGCGTTTAAACCCCAACACATCGTAGATATTGAAAGGTTGTCCAAACCTAGCATCCATCTTAACCACGCATGTGTTTTATGCATTTAGATCCCAACACATAGTGGAATTTCAAAGGGCCCACGCGTGTGTTTTATGCATTTAGATCCCGACACATAGTGGAATTTGAAAGGGCGTCCAAATCTGGCATGACCCCGACACATCGCGGAACTTGAAAGGGCGTCCAAACCTGGCATCCAACTTAACCACGTGTGTGTTTTACGGGTTAATAGAAATGAAACCATCATGACTAGATAGACACGCGCTTCACATCCATAAAAGTCTTTGTAAGATGAAACCCGTAGAATTAATCCATGGTAAATACCGGAACATGGTAATGAAGGGTTTTATACATATTAATCCTGGCTAATCAGTAATGTGGCATTCAATAGTGAGGAAAGTAATTTTTTAATCATATTAAGTAAATCTAAAAAAGTAAACAAGGAAAACATACACATTTATAAATGCAAGGAAGTTATGAAATTAAATCTCATTCATTGATTTGGAACGAGATGAATAATATGCTAGCATCTTTGATTCTTAACCCTAAGATTAGAATTTGTAATTAAAAAGTTGATTAATTCATCAATTCCAATAGGGGGACACCTATCGGCGTAATTACAAATCACATCATGAATCAACCTTTCTTAATGGCTCCAGCTGAATACTACTGGTATTCAAGGGCTAGTAGTTGCCCACGCTTAGAGATCCAAAGAGAAATTATCATATATACTCTCATGGTGATAAGTTTTGTTGACTAAGTAAAACATGCTCTGTGTCAACAACCCCATCAAATTAACAAAACACAGCAACCCAACAAGAAGTACCCCATACACCGCTCTCCTTCTTGTCCCCGCGTCATGTCCACGACCATCAACAACTGCATACCAAAAAACTCTTACAATGACTTGACTGAATATGAAGAAAAGTATAACGAGCGGCAACGTAGTGGTCTGCTTTCCTTTGATGAGACAACTGCTCTTCTCAATGGCGTTAATGTCGTAAAATTGGTCCTCCAACACGGTCACAACGTTGGCATGGTTCCACACTGATTATATACAGTTCCAGGCAGAGAAAAACGATGACAAGAATTAGACCGAAAAGAAAAGTTCCCCAGTTCAATTTATGATCTTCTTCTACTCTCATGGTGGAGAAGAAGATGATGAGAAGGAGGATAATGGCCAATAGACATGCCCTGAAGGAAATTATGAAAATCGAGAGGAAAGTTACTGTGAGGCGTTTCCAGACCCTAGGAATGTGGACATTCATAACACTCGAGGTGTAGGTGGAGGCCACCGTGTAGACCATCGCTGTCGCCGACAACATCCACAAGATTAAAACCAAGGATCCGTACATAGCTACAAACACAAGAAACTCCCTCCATTCTAAGGTCAATCAAAAATAGTCTTCTCACGGGATAGGCCTTTGGCCTCCATATTATAATACGTCTCGACGTCATTGATTTTAATGAATAGACAACCGGAGATGAAGTTGAGACCTAGAGTCACAAAAGAGAGGGGAAGAAGCAAGGTGAGCGTCAGAACCCACACTAATTTTCTACGAGAAAAGAGGAG
Source organism: Picea engelmannii (assembly GCA_009831015.1). NCBI lineage: Eukaryota > Viridiplantae > Streptophyta > Pinopsida > Pinales > Pinaceae > Picea > Picea engelmannii. The sequence continues at coordinate 241,180 of ML782688.1, read as the reverse complement.
AATGTTTAAGGCCTCCTTCATGATGCCCAACGCATCTAGTAACTGGATCTCCTCTACCTCTCTCTCCATGGGTTTTTCTATGGATGACCATATCTCTGTGAAACCCTAAGCTCTTCTTCTTCTGCTTCCTTTCTGCCAAAATTTGTCGTGCCTGGTGCTAGTGGGGTGAGCCGTCAGGTTTGATGGTGGGATTATTATTATTTATAATAACTGATCCAATCACGGGGAGGACTTGCTCAGCTCGCTTCCGTATTCATGGGATGACTGGCGTATTATACCCATTCCTTCCTTTAACTGTAGTAGGAACATTAGAGTAGAGGTCACGCAAACCACAATCTTGGAATTTATAATATTTAAATCTCTACCCTCTTCAGTCAGTAGTCACCTCCTTTCTGGAACAATTCCACAATTGCCTCAGAGATTTTTTAAGAGTACATCATGTCCGCAGAATCATATGAATTATGAGTGAAAGTTCATAAGAACGACCTGAGACTCTTCCCAAATGGTACAATACCCCATTGCAATGATAAATAAAAATCAGGTATACTAAATAGAGTTTTCAAAGATGTTAAAGTGGGTGAACATGTGTTTTTAAAGTGAATGAAAAGAGAATTTCGCTAAGAAACATTGTGGACCTTTTGAAATATTTAAAAAGATAGGGCTAATTGCATACATGCTACCATTTCCTACATCCAATAGAGTGCATAATGTATTTCATGTATCTTTATTAAATAAGTATGTACCTTCACATAATTGATTAAGAAATAACTAGGGTTTGTAAATGTTCAAAAACAGAATGCAAGACTCAATTTTGAGCAACTAAAATTATGAAACCACATCTCATAGTCCTAGCCTACTGTGTTGGGGTCCCTATAAAAGAATGGTTCATTCCTTGGGTTAGTTATGATAAACATATGGTATATCCTTTGGGTTAGCTGTGATAAACGAATGGTGTATTCCTCAACAAATTGAAGTGGAACATCAGATTACGGTTGGAGTTGCTATTGGAGTTGTTAAATTGAAAAATTTCATTTCTAAGTATTGTGATGTAAATTTGCATATATATATATANCATTGAGGACGGTGCAAATTGTAGGGGAGGGGGAATATAATATCCTCACTATAATCCCTAGTTTAATATGCCAATTGTATATCTATGTTTTAATAATAAAATGTGATTCCATTCGCTAAGGGGACATGGACAAGAGATGAGGGATGAATCAATCCACAAGAGAGGGGGAGTGTCTAGGATAATGGCCAATAGGGGTCCAAGGGGGAGGATTACTGATGTATATTAATTCAACCCATTTTCCTAAATTTGTTAATGGTACATGAACCTTCACGTTTCTGATTGAGTGTTCCTAAAGCCAATCATTGAATACATGTAAGAGGGTGAGTTTGAGTGGTCACATCCAAAATTTATTGGGCACATGGGAGTTGGGTAAATTCATCTTGGGAAAGAGTGTGAGTCAAGAAAGCCAAGACAAAGAGAGGAAATACATATGGGTTGGGACAATATTTGTTAGATGGGGGGAAGTTTTTGGTGCATGAGGAAGAGAGAGAGCAAGAAAGAGAGCTTGAAGCTGGTGCAACCATGGAGGGAGAATTCTAGAGAAAGATGGAACGTCTTTGGAGTGTTTTTGAGATGAAGATTCAAGACTTAGGTTGTCGGGCCTGAAGAGTGAACCCGGTAGTGAGTTGCACGGTAACAACAAGATTCCTAGCTACTTGTGCCAGAAAGACCCTAATAAATGAGTGGCACATTCCATGGGTTAATCCTGATAAATGAATGACACATCCCTTGGGTTATCCTTGATAAAGGAATGGTGCATTCCTTAGATTGGGCAGGTCAAGAAGAAGAGAAATGGTAGAAAACCCACAATAGTTGTAGGAGAATATCAGTTGGGTTATGAGTTTTACGAGTTGTGGGTGGACTGTGAGAGACCACACTATTTTTTGGATTACTAGCCTCAACTCGGGGGTGACTGGTTGTTGATAATTGGAACAATCGGTCTATGGTCGGGTGGAACATCTGTCCCAAGCTACTGGTTGCATAACAAATTCAAAAGATAAGTGTTATATCTTGTTGTCATGTCATTTACATGTATTATTGTTGTGCATGAAATCTGTATATTTGAGAATGGTCTATATTTTGTTGTGTGAATGATTAAGTTTCATTCATGTTAATTTGGTTTGCTTTAAATGCATCTATTTTATGGTTATAGAAAAAAAAAACTAAACTTGTTTTAGATTCATGGCTATAAAATACAAGAAAATTAACTAATAGTAAAAGAATTACTTTAGTTAGTATAAATTTCATTTTTATGTGTATTATGCACTGTAAGGTCCCTCGGTTTGGTTGGGAATGTTACAAAGTGGTATCAAAGATGTAATTGGGAGAGTTTTGTGTGGTGTGGCACAAACTAGGTTGTTGGGAATGTTACATTTAGTATCTTAATTTCCTTTTATCCATTGATTCTTTATCACACCACATATTCTCCTTAAATTTAGAAGTGATAGTGTTTGTAATATTATCAATATTCTGCATGATGAATTAATCTTTTCTTCCCCAATGATTTAGCTAAGATTTGGCATCTTTATGCCATCTCCACTTGAGCCATTGGTGGTTTGGCTAGAGTTTGAAGCAATTTGGGGGAGGATTTTGTCATCCATGTTTGTTTATCTTGTTCTTGTACATTACGTATCTAATCATAGCAATGCTCTCAGTGGTAGAATTGATTGCTTCTATGAGGAGGATATGATAGGGTGTATTTCCCTTAATTTTTAGATTATAAGTTATAAAATTATTTTGGATCTGTTCTAGCTTTTTGCAAGATTCTCTAGATGCACTGCAACCCCAAACTTCACATCCATATAAGATAACTAGAGTGACGAAAGTGTTAAAGATGATTTTTTATTTATCCCAAAATCAAAGTTCTACTATTTTACAATTGTTTTTTAGCAGATAGTAAGCTTTCCACCCTCGATTTATCATTTTTTCAATGCTATAGTTCGAATTGAGCTTGTGGTGGATATTGATTCCAAGATACTTGTATAAAGGAAATTCCTCAAAGATATTGTTGTCATAAAAAAAATTATCGTGGGTAATCCTTTTGGATTTAATTATCATAACCTTGGTTTTGTCATTGTTCATAGTCATCCCCATTCTAGAGAGGAAGTCCTTGAGGGTTATTGATCTAGGTGGATCTCGATGGCCATCCACTTTTTCCAGTGAATCAACATTTCAAGCATATGGTTCTGATAAAACATCATAGTCACCTTTTCTATGGGGAATGGAATGTAATACCATCTTCATTAGTTAATTACCGACACCATGTAATGATTTCCTAGTGGTCTTATGTACATGCTTACAACATAGCATTAATGCACCATATCCCATTATAACTCCGCAGTTAAGTGTGCTTGGGTTAGAGTAGTACTCAGATGGGTGACTGCCTAGGAATTTCTAGTATTTTATATGCGTATGACATTTTAAAAAACTTAGAGTAATTTATACCACATGCATCATGGAAATTGTTCTCTCACTCTCTCATATATAATTGAGGTGAAGGCGGTCTTTTAAGCATGCAATGGAGTGTGATGTAAATCTTGTTAGGAATGAAGTGTATGCAACATCTCTTTATTTTCATAGATAAGTTACTTCATTCTACTAGTTTGTGTTCCACAATGTTTTTCTATCTTATTCATTAATAGAAGTTAGGTTCCACTGTATTTTAGTGTTCTCTGCTATAATTGTTTTTGTCTCATTTTGTTCTCATCATAATTTGGATCAGTGATATAAGAGTAGTCTACTTCTCATTTCTCAAAGAAGGTCCCCGATGAGGTCAAGGTAGAGATATTTGGGTCTCGAGCTAGCTTCGTTTGAGGAAAACCTCTCTTGCTAGCCCAAGCGACCTCCCATGAAGGAAGAAAATAGAACTGACATAGAAGGAGATCATTTCAAGATGTTGCTCGAGGAATCCCTCATGATACAGAGGAATGAGATGATGGAAAAATTTACTCAGATCCTTCAAAGACTATCATTGGCAATGACTAAGGAATCTTCAAAAAGAAACCATTTTCGGAGGTGTGAAAGTTTTCAAGGTACAAGTCAATTTTGATATCCCCTTATTTGAAGGCTAGATACATGCAACTGATATAGAAAAATGGTTTAATATGCTAGAAGGTTATTAATCCATCCAAAATTTCTTTGATAGTGAAAATATCGCATTCGCGCTCCTTAAATCCCTTCCCTGTGTCAGAGCTTGGTGGGAAGGTTACTAGGAGAGATACATCATGGATGAATCTACACCATTTGGGAGAGAACCCACTTGGGAAACCTTTGTAGATTCCCTAAAGGAGGAGTTCTACCCTGTCGAAAATTATGATGAATAGTACATTCGATGGACAACTTTGTGTTAAAAAAGAGATTAGACGGTGTCAGAGTACACTAACATCTTTCATACCTTGCACTCAAAGTTGGGTATCAAATACTATGAGTGGCACCTCGTTTTGAAGTATCGCATTCGTATGCACAGGTGCATCCAAAAAATGATGGATTTCTTGAATATTTCCTCATTGGGCAATTCTTATTGATATTTAGTCAAAATTCAGTAGAAATTCAAGTTGTAGAGTAAGTGGGAGTTCGGGTTTGAAAATATGCCACAAGAGTATCATGGAAAAGGAAACCCTAATTCATAGAACAATGGATAGATAAAAGAACACCAACCTCAAGAGAGCCAGTCCAATACACAAGCAAATAAGGGTAATGGGAAGTATAAGAAATACTATGGAAAGTGGTGTGAGTTCCAAAAAAAAACCTCGCACAACATCGAAGAATGTCACTCGAAACAATCATTGGTGGTCGAGATCAAAGAAAAATAATCAGAACCTAACTTGGACTCTGATTCAAAGAACAATAAAGGGACAAATATCATTGATGAAGAACCCACTGCTACCATCACAACCACAACAATACAACTACAAGAACCAAAGGATCTTCACGAGGGGGAGCGCCTATTCCACTCACATATATGGGTAAAGGGGACGCCACTGCATTTCATTGTTAACAATGAGAGTGAGAAGAACCTGATATCGGCTTAGGTTGTCAAGAGATCAAACTTGCCAATGGTGCCACATGCCCAACCATACACAATTGGACGGTTAAGCCAACGACGAGACATCTATGTCATCCAATAGTATCCTCTGTCCTATGGCATGAAGCCCTGCAAGGATGAGATAGTTTGTTATGTTTCCCCACTTGAAGTATGTGATGTTTTTTTAGGAAAAACATATATGTGGAAAGGTCACACTATCTATCATTTGTGACCCCAGAGTGTCATTGTTACTCTGGGAGGTCATGTCTAAAGGCTATCATAGGTAGCTCCAACTACTACCACTTCATTGATCTCAAAAAACAAATTATGCAAAGTAATATCTCAGACCACAAAGTTTTCCCTCTTCATTATCCATTGAGACAGTGAACAAAAGGTCACTACAACCACTACAACGTTAGCCCAAGACATTTATGTCCAACATAAGTGGGTCAAGAATATTGTAAAGGAGGACAAAGATAATGAGAGTCTTCCATATGTTCAACATAGCTCTATCGACCACAACCTTTTTCAAATGTGCTTCGGGTTCCAACCATTAGCTCCCCATATTGATATATGTAACATCCCGCTCTGGCGCACTTACCTAACTTATTCTTTGAGGACACTTGCTCGCAAGTGATCTGGATTTATATGATAAAACTTTTATTTCATTATGATGCATTGAGTTATATGACAGGATGTTTTTACTACCTTGGTG
>ML782688.1:206654-230886 GCA_009831015.1 Picea engelmannii | reverse complement strand
CGATGGGAAACCGGGCTTGAGCGTTGATTATGTGTCTTGGAGGTCTTAACCTTGCAGGGTAGGATGGGCGGGAGGTCAGTCATGTGTAGTGGTCAGTTTTACCTGTCGTTAAATGTTGCGTTGTGCACCCTTGCCTATGGTCTTAGTTGTTTGCGATTTCTCGTCGTATGCTTTTGTCTACTTGCAATGAACACCAAGGTCACGCCTTATTGAATGTCAAGGGGTGACATAGAGTCAAGTGTGTTTTTACTTCTACACGCGCGCACACACCGCACACACAAAAGAAAAAAAAAAAATTGCACCTATCACTAGAATGGTTTCCGTAACGAGGCGGTTCGTTACAATATAGCTCTTCTTCCCGCATCAGACTAAGATATATCATGCAACTAGATAAGTTTAGTGGATCCAACGCCTCCAACTGGTTCATGAAATCCTTCCACAGGAAAATTACAAGGATATCTACTTCAAGAAGGCAAGCAACTCACCAAGGTTCATATTGAACAAAAGTTTCTCCATCTTCCAAGGGAACTTGATGCTAATGGGGACCATTTCTTCTTAAAGGGGGAGGAATGATCCAAGTGTATCTCGATGGCCATCCACCTTTTCCACTGAAACAAAATTTCAATCATATGGCTTTGATAAACCATGATAATCACCCTTTTGATGGGGAATGTAATGTAATTCCATCTTCATTTTTTAATTACAGACATCATGTGATCCAAATTTTATGAGTTGAACGAAATGAGCCACCCAAACAAACTTAGGTGAAAACAAACTTAGGTGAAAACAAACTTCCACCATAGCCACCCAAACTGTTTGGTAACATAATTCTTCTTTTCACTACAAATGATCCATAAAAGGTAAGGGAAGTATGACAACAAAACATGTTTTGGAACACTGACAATACCTCCAAATGATGATAACATGAAGAATTTTGTAGGCTCCAATGCTTTTGGAAATCACAGCTCCATATATAACCCAACAGGGTTGTAAAATTTATAATAACTCATTCTAAACTGGTATAAAGTTACCTTCTTTATTTCATCATTGCTCACATGTTGTTTGATGTTCTGAGCATGTACATGTGGATAAAGGATTGATGCAGGCTTGATAATCACATGTGACATATGCTCATTTATAAGTGTTGGAGATGATATAAGCTTCACATTTATCTCTTCCTTTTCTCTTCCATGTCCCTCCCAAGGATCATATTCATAATTATCATATACAGGAACCATGCTACCAAGTTCCAAAGAAACCATGAAAAAACTTTGCTCTTCATCATCTTCATTGGGATATTCATAAAAAAATGGCTTCTCTTGGTCAGTATTTGAAATAACTTCTTCATCATAAGTAGGGCTTCCAAAAACATATGTTTCAGGAACATGAATATCCTCTACATTTTCTTCATAAGAAAAACAAACCAAATCCGCCTTCAATTATGAAAAGCTAGGAAAAAACAGAGAGGAAGCTTCCCTAGTTTCTTTAACTTTTATCCCAGCTTCATATTCAGGAAAAATATCTACTGATGTATACACTTTCTCTTTGAAATCAGAATATTCAAAAGAGATATCTTGATCTTCATGAAAATTTAAAACAACAGATACATCTGATATGATGCCCGATGCTTCTATGTTATTTACATTATAATGAATATCATTCAACACCTCTTGATCTTCATGGAAAATTATTTCTTCCACTATAAATGCTTCATCACCAATCTGGTTTTCATGACTAGAAGAATCTTTATGAAGAAAAGAAAAATCATCACAACATTTTTCATTAAGATACTCAGCTGAGAAATACTCTTTACAAAACACATTGAAAGATACATGAAAACCTATTAAATAGTTGATGCTTGTAATGGGAAGATATCGACACCAATCATGAGAAATCCCTTCTAAAGAATACCTAAAAATCTTAATCTGAACATCTTGATGCATGATATGAAGTTGATGAATAAAATCATGAAAAACTAGCAAATGTTGAGTTGGTACCTCCCACTCTTCTCCTTGAATTTTAGGAAGGCTACTTTCCCATTCATCTCTACTAGACACTGGATTAGGGAAACCAACTATCTTTGAAAAATCACAGAAATCATACCTCTGAGATAAAATCTTGTCCATTTCAAACCAATGGAGTCACCAATAGATTTCAGAACAATGGAGTCACCATGGTGAAAGATGAGCAGTCAGAGCAATGTGTCCAACTTCAGTTCACCATCTAAAATTGGATATCTTCTTTGTCATTCTCCCATGGAAGATATCTTCACTTCCATCCTCGACAACGACGCCATTAATGTTAGCCCTGAGAGTCACCTTCAGACTGCAAGAGGATAAGCCCAGTACCCATCAAAATGTAAATGTATTGAAATGGTTTGAGTAGGTGGATCAAGAAGAATTTAAAGAACGGAAAAGACAACATATATCACTGCAAATTAGTGATGGACCATTGGTCTATGGATTCATAAATCGTCTCCTCATCGAAGACATTTAAGCTCCCTATCCGACAAAACATTTGTATAATGATGAAGAGAAGAATAAGAGAATAACATAAATATGAATATTCAATAAGCAACGATCCTCTCTATGAACATAATTTAGATGTGTCTGAAAAATAAACATTGATAGATAGGCAAACTTACAACAAATCCTCTACTACATCGAGAATATATCGATAAAAGGAAAATTTTAATCATTAAAATCCGCGATACATTCAAACAAGATGAAGAATAGAACTTAGATGTGTCTGAACAGTAACCAATGATAAATATGAAAGATTACAACAGATCCTCTACCGCATCAGGAATCTATCAATCAAAGGAAAATTTTAATCCTTAAAATATGCAATATGTTGAAACAAGATGAAGAATAGAATAGAGAATATAGAATACAAATATGATGAAACAAATCATATGAATCTTCAATAACAATAAAATTTATAGCTACATACCCCTTTGACCTACAAATTGAAATATACAATCATAAAGATTTCTCAAAACTTCCTTTGGTCTTGTTCTAAACCACCCTCCTCTTTTTCATATCATTCATCTGATGTATTTATAATCAAAACAATTGACATGTCTTGCTTCTTGGGCACCTCTTTTCTAGTGTCATGTGTATTCTCTTGTTTTTCCTATTCCTTATGTCAGAAGGAAACTTTGGTTAGTATGTGCATGCAGGAGAAACTTCCCTCTGTGGTACTTCGGGTTGACAATATTTTGTCTCCTCAGTTAGACCCTCCATTATTCCATTTAAGGGGTTAGTCATTCTTTCATTTACTGATTTCTCCTTGGGATCAGGATGATCCTTAACTCTTAGTTTGTTTCCATGCGTTTCTCTCGAATTGGGCCCTATATAATCATGTGATTGCATAATTTACCAAGGGAAGTTTGGATCGACACCTCTTTGACCCCCGCAATCCACCACCAACTACCACATACCTCTTTTCCTATACCATGGTTTTCATTGCGAGGCTTCTCTAAGATTTTATCACTCGATCACTTTTTGTCCTTGCAATGGAGTGTTTTCATCGATCTGTGTTGTCAAAACTACTGATGGATGAGCACCATGTGTCTTCAACACTTTGGCACTTAGGGCTTCGAGAGTTCTGGATAGTGAAGCATGAAAAACTCTCAGAGTGGTATGGGCCTAGAGTGATGCGGAAACCTGAAATGAATGTTATGCAGCCTCAGCAGATAAATGCCATGTGTTAAATTGAAAAACACCCATGGGGTGGTAGGTCTTGAAACAATGTGTTAGCCTGACATCACTTTGGGACTTTATCTCTTTCAGACTTCAGGATGCTTGGATGGAAATATTCTGAAGTAACTTTCTCCCGGTTGACATGGAAGCTTCTCATTACTTTGGGACATCGAGCTTCAAGAAATTTTGGATGCAGACATGAATATCTCCCAAAGTACTTTATTTTGGTTGACGTGGTAGCTTCTCATTACTTCGGGACTTCAGGCCTTTAGGTGATATTCCTTTCTTACCTGCTACAAAGAAAAATGGTTCTTGTTGATTTGAGATCAATGGTCCACAATTACTTCGAGAGTTTAGGCTTTGGGCCTTTTCATTGCATATTTCTTACAATCCTCCATAGTGTCATATCTATGAAGTGAGATATATGTGTCTATGTGTCCTCTTTATTTGGATGGATGAGAATTGTTTCAGAACTTCGGATAATTCTTCCTCTAGTGCTTCGATCCACAAACCTTCTGAAGTGTTAAGTCTCTGAAGTGAGATATCTAGCATCGCATGTCGTCGTTGATGGGTGGACCAGATGAACTACGGGCTTCGGGCCTTCGGGAGTCCTTTACTCACTCAACTTCTTCTTTCTTCCTCCTAGAGTACGATATCACCTAACATGCGTCCCTTACTTGAATATTGATGACCATAAAGAGAAGATTCTCATCCTCAGTGGGATCGATATCCAATGTTGATATTTTGATATAGAAAGATCAACGATCTTGAGCAATAACAGAATCGCAACTTGCACAAACTTTAACTTCCTTCTTGATCCCTGCAATGCTTCCAACCATCGATCTCTCTCCAATGAGATCTGACGGTTGTGACATAATATTTGCTTGATATGACAGATGATCTTTCTCTCACTCATATCTTACGGCTAGAAATTGAACCTGTTTGTTTTCTTGTATTTCAAGAACGAAATGGACTACTCTGAATCTTGCATTTTGTTCATAGTTTTTTTCCTACACATATAACATACTTGACTAACTTATCTTTATTAACCAGAAGAGAAAAAAATTATAGGAAGGAAATAATAAAAGAGAGAGACTCAAAAAAGGTGTAGACCTAGGTATTAACAATAGCTACATATGACCCATGACAACTTTATGTACTAACAATTTCCTTAGTTCCTTGAATTTTAAATAAAAAGTTATTGGGAGTAAGGAAACATTGAATATATAGAAAAAATTATTACACAGATATTTGACTTATATAAAAAAGATCCAAACTATCAAGTTTACATAAGTAATGGTTAATCCCCTAACAGTCCATCCCAAAAAGTTCAAATTCATTAACATCGGTTAATGAAATTGGCAAGTGCCCCCAAAGGGTTATAATTGACATAACACAATAAGAGAAACAAGTCGACAATTGTAGCCTCCTTGATGTATTGACTCATAGGACGTTGATCGCCTAATTGTTGGGTATGTCTTATATTATCTGCACGAGTAGTATTTCCTGAGCATATATGTCAGGCGCACAGGGAGGTTAGAGGGGGTTGCAACGCCCCCGAAAAAAAAATTATGCATCGAGACTGCATCTTCCGGGACAACATTATATTTAGGTGGTTTTTCGGAACATGGTTTCTTTGTCGATGGTTTTCTATTTTCTGTTAAGGAATTAGGGTTTTGGACTAATACAAGTCATTGGGTTAGGGGTTTGGATGCCACTGGCTCCTATATGTATTTTGTATTGTAAACATTGTAACATAATGAATGAATATACAATACATTGGTTTTTCTGGTTTGGGTTTCCAGGGGAAAAATCTCTGTGTAATGTTTGTATTTTCCATTGTATATTTTATGTTCTTTTTCTAAATAGTTGTTTGCAGTAGATATTGTACAATGTTAGAATTTACGCTACTTAGTAGCATTTCCTATTCTCAAGAAATTGATTATTGCATTGAAATACTTCCCTTTATGATTAGTTTACTTCACATACCACTATGAATTAAGATAATCACAATAGTATCTCAAAAAATAATGAATGTAAGATTACTCCATACCAAAAGTACCATTGTCTCCCATTTTGCAATTTGTCTAGTGAGATTTAAGATTTACTATAATGTTCATTCTCTAATCAATCACCTTAGGAATCAACACACCAATTTTCATAATGTATTTGAGAATGTGATTCAAGGTGTAGGAAGGTGAATATAATTTCCCAAGTGATGGTATACATAATGGTGTGTAATCTAGGATCAATAACATCCTTGACTAGAATCTACTTGTTAACTTTATTTGGGCCAATAGTATAATATAAGTTAACATATCCTTGAATGCTCTCGAAAGCTTCATCATGGTATTCTCCCTTTAGGATTATAGACTCACCATGTTGTGTAGTATTGTAAGGAAATATATGTCAACCATGTGATATTAAGTGTTTCATCATCAATTCAAAATATTTCCACAATAGGACCCCAAAATTCATGTCTCAATTGAACTTTATTTTGATAAATAAAAAAATCACCATAGTCAAGGATGTAAAAGGTTCATGTTGAACTTTGATTGAGAACCTTTGCAATAATCTCCTTTCCTCTACCTTCTTGCAATATCTGATACTTCACCGGTACCTCCCAACCAACGTGAGGGGTACTCTTCTTCCCCTTTAGCCCCCCAAGCTGGAAAGGGGCCACACACACACACAATAAAAAATCCTCTAGCTCCTAGATTGTCTCACAAGGTAGAGCCACCACTCCCTCTCAAGATGGGTATCCCAACTCTCACAAGTAAAACTAGTAAAAAAATATGTAGCATAGCATTACTCATAACTAGTGTGATCCATTTCACATCTCAACCATTTGTTTTATAGAATTTTCCCATAACTCATTCCCACTTGCATAATTAATTTGCTTTTTAATTTATATAATTTAGAACTATTTCCTCCTTACAGTTGTCACCCTTTCCCCAATTTGCACAAGTAAAACCACATTTAATTTTAATAAAATTTATTTTCCCTCACCCTTCCTAAATTATCTCCTTAAATCAGTCCTAGTTGTCTCTTTATTCCCTTTATTTCCAATTAATGACTAATGCCTTACTAAATCTGAGTTGAGTTATAATATGATTCTTCTTTAGTTAGACTAAAGTTAACTATACTCTAGATTCATTTGATTCATTTCTATGCATACACATTCTCTCCTCTATGTTTCTTTCTTATTTTAAAAACTCCATTTTAATAATTTCTTACACTTATATGCCTTAAATCAAATCATTAGGATTATTTCAATTTACTTAATTCTTGAAATTATTTATCGCGTTCCCCTTTTTCTTTAGTTATTAATTTTAGTTTAGCCTCTTTACAAAACTTATAGTCAGGCTTAATTAAATTTTATTTGCAAAGGCTTAGAATCTTATAGGGATTTATAATTAATAATTTCAATCCTTAATTAATTAATTGATCCGACAGTGCTCAAGATTTTACAAGGTTAATTATTTGCTGTAGGTTTTCTAGGCCACCTAGATTCATTGATTGGATTTTTTTATTTATGTGACATGCCCTTAAAGATGCACTCTGTGCTCCAAGGGTGTCACTCTTCTTTGACTAGTTTTGGTAGTTTTCCAACCCCTGGAGTCAGCACTCCATTTGGGCGACCTTGTGAGAGACTAAGGGCTTCTAAGGAATAAGGACCATGTCTTATTGTGTGCCCCTTAGAAATCTTCATGAGAAACTGTCTCAGTCTTCCCTCTTGATATCATGGACATATAGAACTAGGTAATTGTTAACCTACAATTTGAGCCATGGAGGGAGTGCTTGTAGGCTATGACATGGACGTTGCCACACCTCTCCCTCAATATATCGTCTATGTGCATGGCCCCTTTAATCCTTATGTGATTCATATTAGCAAGAAATTGTCATACTGCATCCATCAATGAAACATTGTTGATGATCCATATACAAAATCATACTATAAATAATCATATGTCACATATGCATAAATAAAATACTCAAACCAATACAATCCGCTTCCTGACTCAATATAGAGCCTCATGAGGTCAATAGATGCCATCGACACCGACAATCTATCAAGTATCCTGCACACTTAGGGAAACTCATCAATAACACTTGTCAACACCATGCAATTGTCATTATAATGTGTCTCGACATTAACTTTTCATAATACAAACAATAATAATAAATTTAAAATATATTAAATTATTCATTATGATTATCATCAAATGTAACTTTTCTTACATTGATTATTCCCCACTAGTGATCCAAATAGCAAACTTTAAATTTAAAGTTCATTATGATTTTGTTAGATATTAACTTTTCAAATATAAAAAGAAAGATAAATAATAATAAATTTAAAATATATGAAAAGATAAAGATAATATATTAATATGTTTTTCTAAATGATATTAAATAAAATTGAAGTTTATTTATTTATAAAAATTTATTATATATTTTTAAAATTTTATTAATATTTAAAAATTATTATTATTATTATTTAATTAAAATTAATAATTATTGATTTTTAAATAATATTATCAAATTAAATATTATTATTATAATTTTTTATTTTTTTATAAAATAAGATCAAGAGAAAATCATCTTAATTTTGGATTTATCAAGGTTTTTGAGGAATCAAATTTCTAGAGGTGTAAGTTTTAACTTTTATTAAACCTATTTATTTATATATATGTAATTTTATTTTTATTATTTTAATGTATTATGTTATATGGACATCTCTCGCATATTAAACTATAAAAGGATATCAACTCAGTTAATAATATAGAATTCATATTATAATTTGATAACATTAAAAAAAAAATTATTTTTAAGATTTTGAATTTATGTAATTTTTAAGTTGCAAAGTAACAGTTAAGATTAAATTTTTATTTTTATTTGAATCATAAATTGTTATTTATATAATTTCTAATTTTCACAATGACCTAAGTACTGGATTTAAGGGATTAGTGATACTAAAATTCAGATTCATTTTTTTTTTCAAATATTCACTTGTAACATACCATATCTCAATGGATTAACACAATTTTTGCAATACATGCACAATCCCATAATAATTTTGTTTCTCTTTCCATGTGACATTATTTTTTGGTATTTTAAAAATGTGTAACATCAAATAGTCAACAATAATATAAAATTCAACCTACTATTTGAATCATAAAATGTTATTTATATGAATTCTAACTTTCACAATGACATCAATTAGCATAAAATTTGTTCCGTTTCTCTTTCCATGTGACATTATTTTTTGGTATTTTAAAAATGTGTAACATCCAATAGTCAACAATAAGTATAAAATTCAGCCTACTATTTGAATCATAAAATGTTATTTATATGAATTTTAACTTTCACAATAACATAAAATTCTTATTATTTGATAATTTATTTTATATTTTAAAAATGTGTGACATCCAATAATCAACAATAAGTATAAAATTCAGACTACTATTTAAATCATAAAATTTTATTTATATGATTTCTAACTTTCACAGTGACATCAATTAGCATAAAATTCATATTACACATTATTTTTTGTTATTTTAAAAATGTGTGACATCCAATATTATTGAATAACTATTATTTTTATATAATTTAAAAAATTTTAAATATATAATTATTATTTTTTATATTCCATATTGTATATGAAATAAATATAATTATAATAATAATAACGAGTAGAACATATCTGAATATAAAAAATAAATATTCTAACTAAAAATATTAAATTAAAAAAATCTGGACACCTTATTCACATTTACAAAATCAAATCAGATATATATGTAATATTTTATTACAAATCACATCATGAATCAACCTTTCTTAATGGCTCCAACTGAATACTGCTAGTATTCAAGGGCCAATAGTCACCCACGCTTAGAGATCCAAAGAGAAATTGTAACGTCCTCCCTGTTACGACAACATCTCTGTAACAGGTGAAATTTATTTATTTATTTATTTATTTTGTTTAAGGTGTGTGAGCGCGTGTAAAGAGGAAACATACACACTTGACTCTATGTCGCCACCTGACGACTAACAATACACAACCACGATGATCACAACAAGAGAACATAAGGCGCACCACAAGTAACTGCAAGCATATAAATGACATAGACATAAGGAAGAATCGATAACGGTAGATTTTACTATTTCTGCACAGGAAAGCAGGGCATTTAATCTTAGTCCTCTACTCCGGAGAGAGAGAAGGTATTATGCGGATTAACCCACAAGAAGACTCGATCGTCGACCTCGTAACTATGGTCGACTCAGTGCGCATTGACATAACTCTTCTGTCGATCCTGTGATTCTTTAATCCTTTGTCTTATGGTTTTCATTTGCTCTTCCATTTCTTGGATCACTTCTGGTCCCACTAGGACTCTATCCTCCAGCCGATCCCAACTCAAGGGCATCTGATATGGTCACCCATAAAGGAACTCAAAAGGCGCCATCTTAATGGTGCTCTGGTAACTGTTGTTATAAGCGAACTCTACTGGGGGCAAGAATTCCTCCCAACATTTTTATTGTTCCATCACGTACATGCGCAACATGTCTTCCAAGGTTTGGTTTGTACGTTCTGTCTGTCGGTCCATATTTGGGTGATACGCAGTACTAAATTTAAGTTGGGTTCCCAAGGCCTCTTGGAAACTCGTCCAAAATCATCCGGTATTCACCGATCCTCTATCGGATATAATATTTTTAGGCATGCCATGCAGCCTCACAATCTCACTGATGAAAACTCTCGCTATGTTAGGTGCCTGATACGTCGTACGCACAGGAATAAAGTGAGAACTCTTCGTCAGAGTGTCTACTACTACAAAAATTGAGTCATGTCTCCTTGCCGTCAGTGGCAATCCAACAATAAAATCCATCGATATAACTTCCCATTTCGATTCCGGAATGGCATGTGGTTGAAGTAATCCTACCAGGTGTCTATGTTCAACCTTTACCTATTGACACTCGAGACATCTAGCCACAAAGTTGACTATGTCGGCCTTCATTCCCTTCCAGAAGAATAAGGGTTTAAGGTCTGCCCTCATCTTCGTGACTCTTGGGTGAGCCATGTAAACTGCTCTATGAGCCTCGCTCAGGATCAACATCCTAAACTCGTCATTTGGCGGTACGTAAATCCGACCTATAAACCTCAATAACCCATCGCTATCAAAATAAAATCCCTCATATCCTGGTACCATCATTGTGTTTTGTTCGATAAAATCCTCGACTTCTTTGTACCAGTCATCGTCATGCTGTAAAGTGAGAATATTCTCAG
Source organism: Picea engelmannii (assembly GCA_009831015.1). Classification (NCBI taxonomy): domain Eukaryota; kingdom Viridiplantae; phylum Streptophyta; class Pinopsida; order Pinales; family Pinaceae; genus Picea; species Picea engelmannii. The sequence continues at coordinate 219,900 of ML782688.1, read as the reverse complement.
GTAGATTCGTCTGAAGAGGTAACACCAAAAATATGCGTGGCCTCCGACTCAAAGCATCTGCTACTCAGTTAATTGTTCCCTTTATGTAAGTAATCTCGAAGTCGTACTGGCTAAGCAATTCCGACCAACGCCGTTGTTGCCCGTTCAGGTCACTTTGTGTAAAAATGTGTTGTAGTCCACAATGATCAGTCTTTAATTCAAATTTTCTTCCAACAAGGTAGTGTCTCCAAACCTTCAAGGCATATACAATGGCTAATAACTCCAAATCATGCGTCGCGTAGTTCTCCTCATGCCTTCTTAGTTTCCTGGAAATGTAAGCGATCACTCGTCCATCTTGCATCAAGACTCCTCCTAACCCTTCCTTGGATGCGTCAATACATACCAAGAAGTCTGCGTCCATGTCAGGGACCTTTAGTATCGGCGTTGTTTTCAACAACTCTTTAAGCCTCCAAAATGCTTCCGCGGATTTCTCTGTCCAAACAAACTTCTTGTTTTTCTTCTGCAATTCCGTGATCGAATTTGCTATCTTTGAAAATCCCTCGACAAACCGTCGATAATATCCTGCTAAACCCATAAAAGTATGCACTTCTGTGACATTCGTCGGCGCAGGCCATTCCATAATATCCTCAACCTTGGCTGGATCCATGGCGATACCTTCGTCGGAGATGACATGCCCTAAGTAGTGAATCCTCGATTGATAAAAAGAGCATTTGGACAGCTTCCCATATAATTTATGTTCTCGTAAACATTGTAGTACCAAGTGCAAGTGCTCATCATGCTCCTCCGTCATTCGAGAGTAGATCAAAATATCGTCAATGAATACTTGGACGAACTTGTCCAAGTACTCGTGGAACACCCTGTTCATGAAACTCATGAATACCCATGGGGCATTTGTCAGTCCAAAAGGTAAAACAATAAACTCGTAATGTCCAAATCTCGTCTTAAAAGTGGTCTTAGGGACGTCATCCTCCTTGATCCGTAACTGGTGATACCCTGATCGCAAATCGATCTTGGAGAACACCATCACACCCTTCATTTGATCGAACAGATCATCAATTCTTGGTAAGGGATATTGATTCTTGATCGTAGCCTTGTTCAGTTGACGGTAGTCAATGCAAAGCCTCCACGATCTTTCCTTCTTCCGAATGAAAATAACTAGTGCACCCCACGGTGACACACTAGGGCGTATCAGTCCCAGGTCTAACAACTCCTTCAGTTGCATTTTTAGCTCTTGCAACTCCAGGGTCGACATTCGATAAGGTGTTCTCGCTATTGGTTCAGTCCTCTATTTCAGGTCTATGGTAAACTCGAATTCTCTTTCCGGTCTGCTACTCCCTTTTCGTTTAACGCAAGGATCGCATAAAGCTTGCACCCCTTGCGCATACTCTTTCGTAACTGTAAGGAAGAGACGAACCTCAAGGATACTCCCTGGTTACATCCTACAATCACCCATCTATGTCCTTCATCATCGACCAAGCTCAACCTCTTCATCTTACAGTTGAGTATCACCTCATGCGTTTCCAACCAATCCATATCGATCACGACGTCATACGATCCTAAGATCGTGACGTACAAGTTGACCCTCGTGACAAACTCTCCCAAGTTAAGGGCATAGCCCGTAACCTTTCCTCCAACCTTCTGTTTAGCTCCCGAAGCCATCTCCATGAAGCTAAACTCGTCCTGTTCGACTACCTTTACCTTAATCCTTTTTAGCGCTGCACCAGAAATGAAACTCTCAGTAGCACCTGGGTCTATCAAAATACTAAGGGTCTGTTCAGTGATAGTACCTGTCGTCTCGAGCACAATCGACTGGTGCTCCGCCTGGCAGTTATTCACCGCTGCGTGAATCCAATGGGCCTTGCCCATATCTCCCACTGTAGTGGGTCCGACTGATCCAAAAACTTTGGTCCTCTCCACAGGACATTCGCGCTGGTAGTGTGGCTCCCCACATGTCCAACACCCCTTCTTCGGCCAAGTAGTCCTGGTACCCGAAGTAGAAGATGACTGCCCACCAGCCTGGAACCCTGGTCTGTTCTGCTGAATAGGCCTAAACTGCTGCTGCTGCGGGCGACGTTGTTGCTGGTGCTGTGGTCCACGATAAGGTGTCTACTGCTGAGGTGGCGGTCGTCGAGGTGTAGTGAATGTGGATCCCCTATGGAAGCCACGATATCCCAACGTATGTCTCGCTGGTGTCTGGTGCTGCGACGTTCTAGATGAACCCCGCCCTGCAGGTCTCACTGGAGTCCTGGTCTGACCCTTGTTGATAAGCTCCTCCTCTGTTATGAGGGCCTTTTGGATAGCATCGTGCAAGGTTTGAGGCATCAATATCCTAACCTTTGCACGCATGTTGTCGTTAAGGCCAAACACGAACCAGTTGACCTTGAGCTTCTCAGTGTTCAGGTGCAGAGCATACCGGAGCAGCTCCATAAAACGTGCCTCATACTCGGGCACCGTATGACCTCCCTGTCGTAATGCGTTGAACTCATTGAGCTGACACTCAATGAATTCCTCTGAAATATACCTCTCTTGGAACCATGCCTTGAACAGTTCCCATGACACGTCTTCAACGATCATGTTCAGCTGCGGCAGGAGCGTCTTCCACCACATAAGAGTGCTCCCCTTCAGTTGAAATACTACCATGCGGACCTTCATGTTGGAGGTATAATCGTGAAGTACAAAGTACATCGCCATATTCTCCAACCATGCCTCAGTGGCTGCGCTTTCCAGGGCACCAAAGAACTCGAGAAATTTCACCTTCTCGAGTTCACAGTGAATCCTACCAGTAACGGTCGGTACGCGCAGTGGAAACTTAGTGGGTGCTGGCGCCCGGGCCTCGTCTCTGTCCAATCGGCTGATCAATGCCTCGGACATGCGCTGAAAGGACATCATCATCCCAAGAACGTCTACAACTGTTATCTGCTCCTGTCCGAGAACCTGCTCACCTCTCTGGGGGTTAGCCCCTTAGGTGTGGATGCTACTGGAGGCGTCATGCCTCCTCCCCTAGCACCCTGTCGTCTGCCTCCGCGATGTCCTCTAACCATGATTACCCGCATGCACATAATCAACTCGATCAACAACATTATAATCAAATCTAATCATTTCAACGAAAGCCGTAGAGAATCCCAAGTCACGGGTTGAACCCGCTCTGATACCATATGTAACGTCCTCCTTGTTATGACAACATCTCTGTAACAGGTGCAAATTTTTATTTTTATTTTTTTGTTTAAGGTGTGTGCACGCGTGTAAAGAGGAAACAGACACACTTGACTCTACGTCACCACCCGACGAATAATAAGATGCAACCACGATGATCACAACAAGAGAACATATGGCGCACCAAAAGTAACTGTAATCATATAAACGACATAGACATAAGGAATAATCCATAGTAGTAGAGCTTACTATTTCTGCACAGAAAAGCAGGGTGTTTAATCTTAGTCCTCTGGTCCGGAGAGAGAGAAGGTCAGATAAGCTCCTGGCCAACTGCTCAGGCAAAAACTAGTAATCTTTGTCAGGTGTATTGCAAGAGTGGAAACCTTTCCTTTAAAGGGCCTGAGACTCTTGATACGGCACTGGATTCTATACACAGAAGATCACCACAGACTTATATACTGAGGCTACCTGGGAGTGTCTACATCCTGCCCGACACCAGCAGACTACTCAGTGACTGATCACAATCAAGTACAACAATAATAAGATGAACAACTACATCCCTCATGGAAGGCGCGTGACAAAGGGTTCCGACAATGACCAACAAAGTTCGACATTATTTAAAATGAACAACGTTCCTCATTTACTACATCTTAAATTTTATAGTCCTAGGTTCAATAAACCTCATAATTTATAAATCAACATTAACTAAAGAATCAATCGCATGGTGATGAGACCACAAGCCACTATTTTTCATATGATACCTAACACTAAAATTTCATTCTAGTTTGTATGGTCTTATCATGACCCTTTTCATAATTCAATGATATGTCTCAAGGACATTACTCCTGCCACATCACCTTAACATTAATTTATAGTACAATTATGGGTTAACTAACCCTACTTATATTTATTACAAGAACATTACTTGACATAATTCAAGACTATAATAAAATTCATTACCCCTATGATTTGCAACCACCACCTAAAACTAAGAGTTTCCTTCCTTAAAACAATATTAATATCTCATGTAATATAGCATTTTATATTTTCCGTTAGAATAACAAGAAGTCACATGACTGCATAACTTTCCCTAAAACAATATTAATACTTCGCTGGTGTTGCACTTTACGTTTGCATTTTATACAGCCATTTAAGTGACAACAAGTCGCATTGCAGCAAGGTCGATAAACCACATTAATATCACCTTTTGACATGGAATTTTATATTGCAATTTATAATTGTCAATTGAAAAACAGATTAAAACTGCATAACAGATTAACATTGCAGTTTATAATTGTCAACTTAACAGATTAACATTGCATTTTATAATTGAATAACAGATTAACATTGCAGTTATAATTGTCAATTTAACAGATTAACATTGCAGTTCATAATTGAATAACAGATTAACATTGCAATTTATACTTGTCAATTTCGAGTCCACCAGTCAACCCATAACCAACACAATGACAGCGCAAGCGCCAAGCCCTCAACCCTTCCACATGTCTCATCGAAAATAAAATAATAGAAATAAAGGTGTTGGGCATACTGAAAAAGAGAACCCAAGAAAACTTAATATGAATACATGGTAAAGAAAATTCTTAGCAATCTTAAGGCAACAGATTTATTCACGCAATAGTACTCCTTCATTAACCTGGGAATCGAGATCCGAGCCTCATCAACATTAAAATACTCAATAAAGGATGGCACGCATGAAGAGGCTCGTCGGGGTTAAGGTTGTCGCTGGGTGCAGTCAATCCCTCCAGGAGATCGCGTTGACACCCCAACACCACCTGCAGCGATAAAGACACGGACTGACCACATGTTGTCAGAAGGAGAGGTAAGGGAAGGCGTGGGATTTCAGTCGGTGGGAGTTAAGGGAAAAACACCAGCAGGGAGATGCCTAGGAAGGGGCACAGAGGTCAAATGCATAGTTATGCATAGAGAAAAAAAAACACAAAACTTGCAACAGCGCTGAGAGTAGAAAAAAAAAACGCAGAGATTTAAAACTACACAGGTCGCAGATCACCACAGTGAATATTGCTGAATGATTAAAGAAATTTTTCAGATGAAACGTGCCACAACTCTGAGTTATAATAAATTACACACAAATGCAACATGCCACGGTGCTGAGATAAAAAAAAATACGCAGAGATTTAAAAATACACAGGTCGCATATCACCACAGTGAATATTGTTGAAGGTTTAAAGAATTTTCGAAGGGCTTTGACCAAAATGTCAAGGGTAGTCTGCTCGTGATTCCCACGCTGGTTTTATCCAAGGTTCGGTGTCAACAATGCAGTGCTCAGGTAAGAAAAGGGGTTAAAATTTAGTAAACCCAGGACAAAAATGAATTTCCATTAACCCGCATGTTGCCGACAGATTTTGAGATTTAGACTAAAATTCATATTGCCAGCAAATAAGACAAGATTTTTCTAATATAAACTTATCACCGATAGAGAAATATAAAAGCCCCCAGACTTGTTCGCCCCCATAGTCAATAAGGAAGAAGCCAACACTAATTAATCGCCCCCAAAGAACCCACGGTCTAAAGAAAAATTTCCAGAACAACAATAATAAAAATTTACACATTCTCGCACAGTAATTTAAAATTTGCACCGTCCAGATTATCAACCAGTAATTATTTTACACCGTCCAAATGTCGAATGGAATAATGGATTCACAGAGTCCAGAATTACAACAAAAATGATTTTATACAGTCCATAATTATGACAGTAATTATTTTCTACAGTCCAGGACGTGGAATAAAAAGGACATACAACAACAATATTACAACGAAGAAACCAATCTGAGGATTCTACTCTACCAAATAATGCATGTACATTTTTCTTTATCGACCGCCTCGATTTATGTCTGCGACTCGATTGATGTCCCGCGCTCCTTGCTGCTCCTGCTTGCCAACCATAGCGACCTCACCAGTACCTCCCAGCCAATCGCTAGGGGTACTCTGCTTCCCCCTTATCCCCCCGAGCCACAAAGGGGCCACACAAATTCCAGAAGATAAGTCTAGCTTCTCAGCTAGCCTTGCAAGGTAGAGCCATCACTCCGATCCGAGCTGAGAAAAACCCAACTCCTCACAAGTAATCAGTCAAGCCACAATTCGGCAGCGTAATGTTATTCTAACCGTTTTTGTTTTTTCTTCGTCATCTTCCCCTTCTTTTATAGAAATTTGAGACCCACCTACTTTCCCTAAATCACTATTAATTTAAGTTTTAATGACAATCCTCTAAAAATTCTCCGTCGTCCAAGTGTCACTCATCCCCCATGTTTCTCCAAAAGTATTTTCTTTTTAAAAATTAAAAGACTCATTTCACTCACCCACCTAGAGTCGCTCCTAAAATTACTCCTAGGTGTTCCTAGATCCCCTTACATGCTTTTAATAACTTTCCCTAAAATGAAGTTGATAAATTTAGTTCATTTTATAAAGTCCTTAATTGCTGATTCCTTTTTGCTTTTTACCCTATGTCCCCTACTTTCCTTTATTATGTTTCCTTTATTAAAAGTTTCCCTATTTCTATTATTTATTTCTTTTTTTTTTAAAACTAAAAAGATAGATGTGCTAATTAATCCTTTCATTATATTTTTAATGTCATTACTTTTATACTCTCTAAAGACATCATAAGGACACTTAAGACACCTCAAAGAATATTTTTGAAGAGGAGAAATCAATTGACAAGGAGTACAAGCCTTTTTCCACTGAAAAAACCACTCAAAATTCAAATTTGGAAAGGAGCGTTGGCGCTCTATACCCTCTTCTAGGGGAGTGTTCCAATGCTTTGTGTCCATTTTGAGGGAGACCTGGCCATTTTTGGGTGAAATTTGGTTTGTTGGAGGAAATCAAGGAAGAATCCACTCAATCTCTAAAGTTTGTTGGATTCGGATATGAGTTCAAGGCATGATCTTAGGGAAGATCCACAACTAAAGGAGAGCAATCCTCAACTTATCCCAAAGATCTCTCAAGTGGTTGGGTCTCTCCAAGGTTATATAAGGAGACCTTATCACGGTGAAAGGGACGTGAAAATATTAGAAGTATGAAACCAATGATCTCATAGGTAACATACAATACATGGATAGAGAGAGAGATACCAAACTTATGATCTCATAAGTGGTATTAGGAGGATAGAGATTGAGAGATACCAAACTTATGATCTCATGAGTGGTATTTATGGGGAGACATTGTAAAGAATCTAACTTATGATATCATAAGGGAGATATCATTGAATCATCAACATTATGTGTGTGGATTATTTGAGCAAGGGCCTAGACAAAGGGATCTTGGTGAAGTTACTGCACTACATCCATGGTTGTAAGCTACACTTTGTTCTCATTAATATAAATTCATGGTTGGCTTGTTTCCTTTAAAGTTCTTGTATATGAACTTGTTTCTTTCATAAATTCATTATAAAGATAATCATAGTAGAGCAGGAAGTATTGTTTTTGTTTCTCATTGTACCACAGGAACTTCAACTGAACTTGGAGATCAATATTAGCCCGGAGCAAGCAAGGACAAACATTGGTAAAGAGGTATTTACTATTCTTCCCTCTTCTTCATTGATAATTTAAATTTATGATAAAGGAATGTCAGTGTCAATAATAGACCTTTCTGTCTTGGAGTTAGGGGTATAACATCCAAGAGGGAATCCACTTATCCGTAGGGGGATTCTCCTGTAGCATACCCTGATCGCAAATTGATCTTTGAGAACATTGTCGCACCCTTTATTTGATCAAACAAATCATTTCCTTGATCATTTCCTTGTTCGATTGATGGTAGTCAATGCAGAGCCTCCACGACCCATCCTTTTTTCATATGAAAATAAAAGGCATGCCCCACAGTGACATGCTTGGACTTATAAGTCCCATGTCTAGAAATTCCTTTAGTTTCCTTTTCAACTCCTGTAACTCCGGGGTCGACATCTGATAAGGCATTCTAGATATAGATTCAGTGCTCATTTTAGGTCTATGGTAAACTCCAATTCCCTCTCTGGAGGTATCCCATGTAACTCCTTCGGGAAGATGTCCACAAGCTCTCTCACCACATGAAGGTGTTCTATACCTTCTTCTATTGCCTTCTCGTTCAACAGAAGAATCTCATAAATCTTACATCCCTTGCGCATGCTCTTCCATAACTGGAAGGAAGAGATATACCTCAGGGAAACTCCCTGGTCCCGACCTACAATCATGAGTCTCTATCCCTCATCATCAACCAAGCTCAGCCATTTTGTCTTATAGTTGAGTATAGCCTCATGCGTTTCCAACCAGTCCATACCAATCAAAACGTCATAAGATCCTAAGATCATGACATACATGTTAGCCTTGGTGACCGACTCTCCCAGGTTAAGTGTACAACTCTTAACCTTTCCTCCAACCTTTTGTTTGGCTCTTGCATCCATCTCTACAAAGATAAACTCATATCGTTCAACTACCTTTACCTTAATCCTTTTTAGCGCTCTACCAGAAATGAAACTCTCGGTAGCACTGAGATCTACCAAAATACTAAAGGTTTGGTCAGCAATGATACCTGACATATCGAGCACAGTTGACTGGTGCTAGGCCTAACATTTATTCACCACTGCATGAATCCGATGGGCCTTGCCCAAAATCCCATGGTAGTGGGTCTGGCTGATCCAAATGCTCTGACCCTTTCCTCTGGGCAGTAATCCTAGTAATGTGGCTCCACATAATCCAACACACTTCCTTCGGTCCAGTATTCCTAGTACCCAAAGTAGAAGTTGAATTCTAACAATAGGGCCAAACTCAAGCTTCTTGACCTTAGGTTTCTGGGTAATTTGGCACGGAGCATACCGAAGCATTTCCAAAACAAGCCTCATAGTCGAGCATCATGCGACTACCTTGTCACAAGGCGTCAAATCATTGAGTTGATGCTCAATGAATTACTCAGAAAGATACCTCTCCTGGAACCATTCCTCTAATAGTTCCCATGACACATCGTCGACGACCATGTTCAAAAGTGCCAGAAGCGTCTTCTTCCATAGAAGAGCATTCCCCTTAAGTCGAAATACCACCATGCAGACCTTCATGATGGAGGTCATAATCATGAAGCGTGAAGCCCAATCATTTCTCTACAACCGTACCTCAACGAAAAATTCATCTACAACACTCATGGACTCGAGAACTCAACTCTCTCGATTTCTTGGTGGATGCTACCAGTACTAGCTAGGGCACGTTGTTGACCCTCAGGGGTATAAGTGTCCCGTCAACATCTTAGTACTGATGGTGAATAGAGGCCCCTTGACATTACCCAGAAGGTCCTTGTCATTCCATCATCATTCCTTACAACAAGCGAATCCATCCCAAGGAATTTTTATTCCCCTTGGGGGTTGAACTCCGAGGGTGCTATCGTCTAGTTGGAAAGCTATCGTCAACCTGCATCATCAATGAATCATGTCAGAAATAGTATCCATAATCATATCATCTACTCAGATGCACAAATTTCATAGATACAACAATCAAACCCCCAATAGTCCACTCCCTGACTCGATCCAGAGTCCAAGGGGTTTCATCGATGCCTCTTCATCCTCGACGTCTAAAATCCTACACACTTAGGAAAACCGAGTCAATAGCACCTGTATGTGTCAATACAACAAAATAACATGTCATCAATCCATAATTCCTCATAATCATAATCAAAGGCCCAATAGTATAATAATCTGGATCACTTGGAAGCAAGTGTCCTCAAAGAATAAGTTCTCTCAGTGCGCACAAGAGAGGGATGTTACATACACCCCCTCTTGGTCTAAAATTCATCCCAAATTTTCACAGTATATAAGTGACGAAATGTGTATCACAGTGTCATAAGTATATCTATCAAACAAAAATGGAAATTGCTGGCACATATCATATACGTCCTCCTAGGTCACCGAGTGCAGAATATAGTTGTCCCACTGGAACTTGACCTGATCTATTGTTTGACGTCGTAGCTATCGAACACGATGATCCAATATGAGGATAGGTTAATCTGTGATCACCCCCTCATCCGACACCCGCAAGGTGATCAAGTCAAAGCATGTGTAGGATCACTAATTGTAATGTCTCAAACAGAGATGTGAAAGACATCGTGCATAAGCCTCAAGAATCAGGCAAGGCTAGTCAAAGGACACATGCCTCTCTTTTCCACAATCTCGTAGGATCCCACGAACCTAGGATATAGTTTATCCCCTTTTCCAAACTTGATCGAATTCTTATGCGGTTTCAGTCGCAAAAATACTCGATTTCCAGATAGTAACTACCGTTGACACGACACGCATCAACATAACTCTTCTGTTGATCCTGTGCTTCCTTGATCCTTTGTTTTATACTTTGCATTTAATCTTTCATTTCTTGGATCGTTTCCGGTCCCACCAAGACCCCATCCTCAAGCCAATCCCAACTCAAAGGCATCTGACATAGTCACCCATAAAGAAACTTGAAGGGTGCCATCTTAATGGTTCTTTGGTAATTGTTGTTATAAGAGAATTCTACCAGTGGAAAGAGTTCTTCCCAACACTTCTCTTGGTCCATCAAATACATGCGCAACATGTCTTCCAAGGTCTGGTTCATTTGTTTGGTCTACCCGTCAGTATCCGGGTGATACGCAGTACTAAAGTTAAGTCGAGTTCCCAAGGCCTCTTGGAAACTAGTCCAAAATCGTCCAGTAAATGTTGATCCTTGATCGGATATAATCCTCTTAGGTACACCATGTAGCCTCACAATCTTACTGATGAAAAATCTCGCTATGTCAGGTTCCTGACACATTGTACGCACCAGAATAAAATGAGCACTCTTCGTCAGAGTGTCAACTACCACAAAAATCGAGTCATGTGTCCTTTTTGTCAATGGAAATCCAATAATGAAATCAATCGAAATAACCTCCCTTTTCGACTCCAGAACAATGTGTGGCTATAGTAAGCCTGTTGGATGTCTATGTTCAACCTTTACCTGTTGATATTCTAGACATATGGCCACATAGTTGACTATGTTTTCCTGCATTCCTTTCTAGAAGAATAAGCATTTAAGGTCTACCCTCATCTTCGTGACTCCTAGGTGATCTATGTACATTTCGTTATAGGCCTCGTTTAGGATCAAACTCCTCAACTCGTCATTCGGTGGTACGTAAATTTGAATTTTAAATATCAATAGTCCATCATTGTCCAACGTAAATTCTTCAAATCTTGGTTCCATCAGAGTCTTTTGTCCGAAAAAAATCCTTGACCTCCTTATACTTGTCATCGTTGTTGTGACATCCCCAAAAAATTAAAATATTTTTGAGATTTAAATTTGCTAGAAATTTATTTCCATTTTTAGTAAATTTGAATTTGGGGAATTTTTTCCATTTATGGAAATTTCAAATTTGGAATTTGATATTGTAATTAATTATTGTGACTATTGGGAAAATATTTGTTTGGACTCAACTAACTATTTTGTCTATGACAGTTTTATAAAAACATAATATTCATATTAATTGTAGGAGGACAAATGGAACAACCATGTTAAAATCAGCTAACCATGACTCCATGAGTGGGGAACATGTTGGAACTACCTCTGGGATGATTATTACGAGTGAAAAAACAGTGATTTGGCCATTGGCAGCCCCTAAAATTCAGGGATTTAGAAAATATGTGAAAATCCCCAAAGGAGGGAAAAAGACTTGGGCAAAAACGAATAAATAACATGTACGAGGAGGCAAGATGTTGCCAAGTATGTTGGGAAAGGATTACAAGTTTCCTTGTTGTTATAAGAACTATTGAGTAAGTGTGAGGCAAGATGTTAACTGCTAGAATTATAGAACATTGCTGAGAAGGAGTTTCCAAGTTCGCCCTCATGGATTCATGGTCAGGCTAGGGGGTGAATCGGGTAAGTGGTTTTGGCTGCCCTATTCTCTGGTTGGGAGGAACATGGTTGTTCCCTTTCTTTTTTTTTGAACTGTTCCAGATATGTAAACCTTTCCTTATCTGTATGAATTATTTCATCTATTTGTTGTAATGTAACCGTGTGAATGATTATATCTATTTGTTGCAATGTATATAATTGTACTAAGATGAGATGGATCTCATAGATGATATCTATTCATTGTATGAAGATTATAATCAAGTATTAAATTCTGGGATTACCCCTCTTGAATTAGAAACCTGAGACAAAGTTATAACGAGACCCGAGCAAAAATCAGTTATCGATTATTTTATTTACCCTAACGAACAGGACAATCCTGAAGAAGAAATTCTGGAAAAATTTATACTATAACCACCAGGACCAAATCCCCTTTCTTCCAAACCTGATATGAGCCTGAGGGAAATCGATTTTGATTGACCCTTTTTAAATTTGGCAACTGAATTGCTCTGTAAGTATAAGGGTCCGGAGACTTTTATTCAGGACCTTTACCGACAAATTAACTTAGACTACTGATTAAGGATATAAACAATAGAGGACAAACTGGTGTGAAAAATCCAAGGTCAATTGGGTTTTCGGCGATTACAAAGAACGAACACAAAAAATTTCATGCACCAAGTTATGATAATGATCGAGGATTCAGGGTTTGGGATGTTGGGATTACAAACACCTGACCTTCAACAAAATGAGACACAGAAAGCCGAATCGCAAAATGTGAAGGGACTATGGGCCCAACATTTCAGGGTTTCGGGGTTCGGGGTGTCGGGGTTTACAAATACCAGTCATTCCAAACAAAATGATTCACAAAATGCCGAATTACGAAATGGGAAGGGACTGTGGGCCCTACATTTTGGAGTTTTCGGGATTTAGGGGTTTATTAAAACAAAGGAACTCCGTGATTCTATATAGTGAGTCTCGAATGCCGAAATGTCAAACTTGTATTTAATCCTCTTTTAAATTATGTTCAGTCTTTGTTTGAATGATTCATATATCTAATATTATGCCTCTCACTGTGCTAAGACAAAATAATTTCCACGGATGATATCTATTCATTGTGAGAAGTTTATGATCAAGACTAAATCCTGGGAAGGGTTCCTCCTAAAACAAAATGCTAGACAAAACTATATACATATGAACTTGAACGAACAGATCCACCTATAGGTGTAGATTTAACTTTGAAATATAGGTAG